>JALMQS010000390.1:0-140521 GCA_024734495.1 Forficula auricularia
TATTCTCTAAAGAAAATCACGAAATGTTGTCATCTACTAAATTCGAAGTATTAATTAGTTATTTTTATTATATACCAGACGTGTATAGTATTCATCCCCATTATTAGCGATTGTGAAGGTACGTATATCATACAATAGAATTACCTTTCGTAACCAAGCAAGGCCCTAGCCAGAAAAAATTTCGGGAGAATTAGATATTTTCGCCTGAGGGGGGGGGGGGGGGGGGGGGGATTTGCTACCCACTTCGGGGGTTAAGGGAGTATGGATATACTCCTAGGAGTAGGAGGGCAATGATCTCCCTGATGCCCAGATTGCTTTTTTTTACCAGAGTATTATTTTTATTGAACGTTATTTATTTATTTTTTTTTCTACCCCTGGGCCTCGCGGAACTTGATGCCCATTTAGCCAGTCGATCACAGATTCACGCCGAATAGGTGTATAAAACAACATAAATAAAACTAAATAAAACAAAACTAAATAAAACAAAATAAATCCAACAAAAACAAATAACTACAAAGTCGTTGGATTATAGTTGGAAACCAATGGAAACTAAACCGAATAACAAAGGAGTCTGCAGTTGGCCCTCCTTGGCACTAGAGATGCCAACAGGACCTCTTGAAGGAGACAATAAAAGTGTCTTCTGCTGGAACTATAAATTTTATTTGTTTGCGACGAGACTATAGTTTCGAGGCTTTGCCCTCTTCATCAGTCTATTAATTTATAAAATTCATTCCTGTGAATCCATTGTAATAGACTGATGAAGAGGACAAAAACCCTCGAAACTATAGTCTCGTTATAAACAGACAAAATTTGCAATTCCAGCAGAAGACAATACCGCTGCTATTGTCTCCCTTCAATATAAGGTAAATTCTGCTACCCTCGGCAAAAAACTTTCAATTTAATAGGATCTCTGCACATGTGGGTAAATCATTTCTTCCTTTCATATTCAGGTATAAACGATCAATTTTTTGACTGTGTGTTACACAGCCCAGAAGTACGTGGTTAATATCGCCAATAGAAATGGAATCACAAGAGCAGTATGGATTATTTCTCTGGCCGAATTTTGTGTAGCTATGCAGGTGTTATTGCATGTCCTAGTCTAAGTCGTGGGCGTAGTCGTGAACTTTCAGTTTATTAATCATCAAGACGATCAAATGGTAATACGTTACAACATCCACTATGACCAAGAAGCAACAAGAAAATTAATTGATCAAGGCGAATTTTGAATACAAGTCAAGAACTACTTCCAACAAGTAGACGAAAATCACAATTTCCACCAATCATATTATCCGCAACGGCAATATAAATTATGAATAATATCCAAACATTTACCTGAAGACAAAATTATAACCGCAACACAAGAACAACGCCGACCAAAGGACCAAGTTACTTCGAAAACTTGGTATTTCTTCTGAAGACAGAATATATAATGATCGAAAGAAATGAATGGAGAACAAAAGATGAAAATCCTCACAGCAAGATTTAATTCCTCAGAGACGGCGGAGCCAAGTCTGATATGTTGATCTTTCCGAGGATCCAAAATGGGAAGCAAAAAATAGAAGATTAAACGAATTGCGAAACGAAATAATTGCTAGATTGAATGACTTTCAGCTCGCCCATTGATGTATCATGTCTCCGCGATCCTTGAATGCCGGGTGGCTTTGTTTATCCATTTTACTGTATTGTATTGAAAAGTGCCGAGCCGAGCGTCTAAAAGGAAAAAAAGGATACCGCAAACGATCCGAGCGGCCGAGGTGCACCGAGGCCCGAACGAAAATCGAGGTACCCATCCCCGTGAGGCAGCGCGGAGCTTTTCCGCCTCGTATTCATTTCCCCCGCCAGCACTTCGCCACCTCATCCTACTCTCCTCTAGTACTTGCCTCCGAACCCATCTGATCGTCTTCATGTTTTCCTATTACCTGTAAACCCACCGATCACTCTATTCTGCCGACACCGCGAATCTGCAAATGGCCGATTTATAAAACGATCAACGATGATGTCTTCTGTGTCATGATCATTTCGAAGCTCGATCCAATTTGAACGACCAGTTGATATAATTTATCTCTCTATAAAAACAATCGAAAGAAGAATTCTGAAAGTGAAACGAAAATTAAAAGGATGATTTCCTTAATAAACCGTTTTTACTCGGAAAGAGAAAAATATTTTTGAAAAATGATTATTAGTCACCACTGGCGGACCGAGAATTGAACCCAGAAGAATAATTTTCCAAAAAAGATTTTTATTTTTCATTTTATTAAAATGGTGGTTTCATCTCAAAATCAACAATCGAGACTTCAATAATTGAGATGGAGTTTCGACTGATTCAGTGATGATCCCGCCTAAAAACAGGTAATATGATTTTCAATTTAATAGCAGCCGACGTCACCAGATCGAAGATTGAACCTTCTGTTTTTCCATTGAGTCTCGGTTTTGAAATTATCAAATTATGAAAATGAGATAACAGTTTTCGCGGAGCCGTTCAAACATCCACAATGGCGGGGGTCGTTGCCGGTTTCGAGTGTGCCAATTTTTTTTTTTTGACACATCCGAATGCAAGAAGGGCGCACCAGTGGCGGTAAAATCCCTGGTGGATCTCGGCATCCTCGTATCACCAAAGAGAAATGCCAGTCATATAGTGAGCGTAGGTGTTTGTGCAACCCGTTTCGAAGGCCAGATTATATGCTCCAGCAGACATGGTTCAGAGAGTTCCAGTCCGGGAAGCCTAGGGACAAAAAAAACGGAGCTGGGCAAAACAGCGGAACCACGTCAATTTTCCATCGTTCAAATTGATAACTGGTTGAAGGGTGGCCAGAAAGAGGTTGAGTGTTGCCAATGGGATCGAACCTCGACTTTAGAAAAGAACAATCCCGGAATGGAAAATTCGAAGCAATCATAGGAAACAGATAGAAAAACAATCCATATTTACGATGATCCAACTGGTCCGATGTCGAAAGTTGGACCTACCAGTCCTGTCCATGAAGTCCTCAATGTGATAGACAATCACATGTAGCTTGGAAAACAAGTTTCAAATGATGTTTCAAAACCTATTTGATGGGTATAAACGAATAAATTGAAAGATGAAAGCAAACACAACTTGGTTCATGACAATCTTCACAACATACGAACACACACATGATTAAATATAATCCCGCAATGAAATATGATCCGATGACATCATCACACAAATATCATCAAAACTGCTCAATCTCTATTGAAAGTATCTCTGTGAATACATCTACATCATGAGGTTCTTCACATCAATCCCACATAAAAAGTCATCTCAAACCTACCCTCAAAATGTATGCAACTGAACCAAAATCTAGTTTATACACAACGTGACTTGTCCACCCATATCTATTATCCTCATACACACATGATATTCCAAATGGATCTGTTCAGCTCTCTGTGCCTGTTTTACACCCACCAAAAGACCCATTCAATATAAAGCTATTGTTTTTTTTACTCAAACCATGCAAATGATACTCTCAATTTTTTGGTTATCCTAATATGATGATCTATTCAAAATACAGAGCTGAATGGGATATGAAAAGTCCCTTCAATGAGAAAAGAAAATGAATAGATTCAGATCCCATCCTCTCATCTATACACCCTACAAGAAACTTAAATTACTTAATTCAACATTCTAAGCCAGGAACGGTCTCTCAAATCTAACAGACATAATATATTTAAGACCTATATCCAGCTTCAAAAGAGACTTTGAATTGGCATTTGCAGAACTACAGACAAACACTAGTTGTTTTCATCCCATATGTTCATTCATTAAAACTGAGCAAACGTGGCAGGATTGTATCTCGGTTCTATTTGAAAAAATGGTATCTTTCAACTGATTTGATGAAGTCCATTGCTTGGAGGGTTTCTTAGAGCACACCGTACTTGTCACCCCTCCCGCTTCACAGTGTTTTTCAAAGGGGTTTGATCAATCAACCAATTATCCGCAGAAAAATCATTCTGCTTAAAAAGAAAGGTTTCTGACTTTGTTTGTATCCAGATGACAACACAATGAATTATTCTCAGCGTCTTTGAAGAATTTTATTGGACAAAAGGTCAAAGACAATCCAAAAACCTGAATGAACAAAGTCAACTTGCAGACACTATATGATAGAATCAAAATGCTATCAAGGAAACTTAACATCTCAAACTGAACTAGATGAATGCAATCGCACACCATGCAGTTCTGATTGAATCCTGAGAAATGAGATATGAATGAAATCCCAATGAGAATGCAACGAATTATTCACACATTGTTCCACACATCATTGCAACAATGGACCTAAACATCTCAAACACAGATGCACTTCTGACTTGCTGAGGGCACCGTCTAGATATGCCATGAGGAAATCCCGTTTCCAAAGCCTAGATAAGCGATTTCAGAATGCGACATTCACACTGTTGTTGATTTGTGAAACATCTAAATATTCTAGTGGAATCGAAACACCGGTAGAATCAATGATACTCACCTTTAAACAGTATAATGGACACAGCATACTAGAATCTGTTTGTAAATTGTATCTGCGATGAATTAACATAACAGAAGAATGGGAACCTTGTTTTTATTTGTTTGTTTCATTTGATTCAAACCTTGAGGACTTGAATGATTTGAACCATGAATTGTTCAATGGACCAAGAGGATTTATAGCCAAAAAATGCCATGACAAACATGAATCAACTCCCAGACACACAGAAGGAAGCAATTGAAGCATCCTCTGATGTTCTTTGAATCAACTGATACTGTTTGTTGATGAAAATGAAAGCATAGAGAATTTCTTCCGATTGAATCTTTAAATCCATTGATATCCCTGAATGCAGTCACCCACATGAATCCTCTGATTAAAGATTTGTTCCAATATCTGCATCTGAACCAACTCATCTATGTAATTTGCACAAAAGTTTATTCATCAAAAGATTCACCGAAACATTCTTAGCTAAACCATTTTATTGGAAGTTTGAAGAAAAATATCCTTGTTACATGGACCTTTGATGATATCAGAATTGATTCCACCATGTCCTCTCAAAAATATGTTCTCAATCTGTTTGGCTTTCACATGTCTGAGAAGAATCTGGGCTACTCCAAAACAAATGTCCATTTGTATTGATTCTGAAAGGAGATGTTTTTCTTCTGCAAGTAAACTATATGAAATGTGTTCACGTGTTGGAAACCATTCTGAATCCGTTTGAAAGCTGAATAAAACATACAGTATTTAACCAAAAGACAGAAAATCGGATTGAAAACAACTGAAATGAAACTGAAAGTTGTTTATAATCAAAAATAGATATTCACTGTTTAAAAGTTTACTCAACTGTCTCGGTCTCTAATTAATATGAGCTGAATATCACACGGTTGATTTACTCAATATAATCAAATATACTTGATTATGTTATGTACCTGAAATGGAAACAATAACCTGATAAATTCTTTATTTTGTATTGACTTCTTCCTTTAACACTGCTGCAGAACATTTTAATGATCAGTCTGACCTACTCCTCCAACCAATCCCATGAATCAGAGTACCAAATCAATCAATGATTTTCTTCGTTCCTTTGTTCCACACTACTGCACTTGTAGTGTCGGGAGTAGTAGTAGAACAACAAGGAGATTCACATATTTCTTTTACAAAATATCATCCGTGAAAAGCATAGTGATCCAGACTGATGCCCCTGAGTCTGTCCTCCTGATTTACCACTACATAATGAATATAACAAAACTGTTTCACAACGTGCCCACCAGTCATGAGGCAGAAAAAAAAAAGTCATTCTGTACAAAGTGAATCCAATTTGACAATCAGATACCATCCTGAGGATGCCGTCCTGCCAGGCAACCAAGTCTCTGAGTAACTTGTTGGACTAGGCGTGCCTGAGTACTGCTGGTACAGCCAGTATATATATATATATATCAGATTTTTTAAAAATCATTTAACTGATTTGATTTGTTCAAACCCCACGCACATTGTTTGAGGATTGAGAAAGATCCTGATGGAGCCCAAATGGTGAACTGACTGATTTTACCTATTCCTTTAAATTGAAAATATTATTTAAAAATGTTTAACTGTTAACAGCTAACGATATCTGTCTGAAATTCAGGCATTATGATTTAACAAAATAGATCATTTATACTTTCTAATCTTCCATTCATCCCAAAATCCAAACTATATGAAAACGCTTTGTAAACACAATTGGAAATTTAGTTCAGACCTGATGCAGTGAAGAATCTTCACATAACATAAATAAAAACATCCACTCAAACTTTATATAGGATATTCCTTCCTGACTATAAAAATCCACGCTCAAATGTGTCATTCGCTGATATTGGTTTAATATACCTTCATATTGGAGAATCCAGAAATAGAGAAAGTAGAGCACCAACTTCAAACCTGACTGCCACAGTGGATTCTTTTCAGGTTTCAGGCCTGAGAATGTGAATTAAAAAGCACACATATATGTTTGTCACACACTGATCAATGGATTCTATGAATCCGTTTGTCTTATTTTCAATTATTCATTTATTTCTATTTTGAAGGGCGTTCGTTTGCATGTCTGAACTGATCTTCATGATTTCCATGTCCATATGTGAAAAATGAATTCACAAACAGTTTCAAACAATTTTGACAGACTCATCTCAAAAGGGTTCCAATTGATGCTTCAGAAAGAAAATTAGGATTCTCAGCCTGCTGAAAATGAGGAAACATCAACCATGTCCAAAGGCAAAATCCGATCCATCGTTTATGATCCCAGATAAAGCCTGACTGCTGATTTAAAGTTTTACTCTGAATTTAATTGAAAACGAAGATTATTTAAACAGATTGCAAGCAGAACCACATACTGATTTTTACCAATAAACACATAAATTCTGATTTAACGATGAAGACCAAAGTACAAAAAAACAAATAACCAAAACAAAGATGCTGAGGTATCAGTGAACGGATTTCTTTGAAAGATTGCCTTTGTTGAATCTGCGAGATATCTTTCAGAAACCAGAAAGATAAGTCAGGATTCTGTTTTATTCAGAGAACTATCTCCTGATATTTTTTTTTTTTACTATAAAGAAGTTCTGATTGCCTAGCAAAAATAAAATGGGGTACCAACGAGATAGGACCTCTCAGAATGATTTCTGAAAAAATGAAAATATACCACTTGAAAGTTCATCCTTTATGATGATGACAAAAATAAAATTCTACATTTAGTGTTTCAGGCTTCAACTTTATATTATGAAAATATTTCTGAACTTAAATCTGAACAAGATTAGTCTTTAAATTGATTGAGATCCAAATTGAAAAAATACAATTAGAAAATGAAGAAAATTTCATGTATCCTGCTTGATTTGAAACTTTTTGTAGATAAGGTTTAGTTTGTAAGTCTTCCAAATATCAAACTAGTTTTTCTAGATTTTTTAGTTTTTCTATCCAGTTTCGTTTAAAAGTTCAAAATCTAGTCAGTTCTTTGAGAATTTTTAACATTTGGGATAATTTCTTTAAAACATGTATTTTTTGAGCTATCTTTGAAACTGAATATTTTGGGTAAATGGATGTCCTGATGCAACCAGTAAATATTTAAATTGCTTGCATGTTTTGGAAAAACATTTTTCTTCATGTTTGCATTTAAATGAGAAAAACATGGATTGAGTAAACTCGGTCACCTTGTATTACGAAATGAAATTGTGTTTGGAAACTCTTATCCATTCATGTGATTGAAACCACTCATTGAGATTAAATAGTTGAAGAGGTTGGTTGAGAATCTTTTAAATATTTGATTGTGATAGTCCTTTAATTGTTCAGTTTAGGATAGCCAACGATATCCACTCATCTGATTTGCTGAACTACCCAGTATGGCACTCTAGTTTTTACCTTTGTTATAATGTCAAAGTAGTTTTCACGAAATGGGTAGACATGAATCTGGGCTCCTTTAATCAGCTTCTAAATTTTCTAGTGCTTCTTTAAAAACTTCCTGGCTGAAATGTGATAATTGAGAGTACTACTTGATTTCTGGGTAGGTAATAATCAATTCCTGGCCTGTGAAGATTTATTCTTGGTTTTTATGACCTTTACTCAAAAGTAAAAACTTGGTCCCGGGTTCTTTGTTTATTTATTTTTTTTTTTTGTATTGTAAGTTTTAATATGGTCCCTGACTTGAAGTGCTGAAGTTTTGTAGTTTGAAGACTAACTGTTCTAGTATATGCCAACAGATCTGGAAGAGATTTGATTTCTTCTTCAATACATCTGCCTCGTATAAAATCAGTATATATGAACTTTCATTTAAAGACGATGATCCAGACTGATGGTAATCTATATTCCATAGAAATTTAAAAATGAACTTCTCAAGTTCTTGATTGATTTTTTTTTTAAGAGAATGATGAGAGAAGAGTTACATCAAAAGGTGCAACTCCTGGGTGCCTGGCTTAGTTCCTCCATCTCCAAAAGAAGGAAAGAATGTTATGGTTGAAGTGGGGGCTCAGCTGGCCCAGATATGGCCCCAAATAGCTTGTGGCTTACAAGTCATGGAAAGATGGTGGCAGGGAGCGAGTCTGTGTCTCTGAGGTCAAGTGCAGAGAAAAGAGCTAAGCAAAAGGTTCTGACTTTGTTGAATTGGGATGAAATAGCGTGCCGAGCAGTCGAAACCTAAAAGTTTCTGCAAAGAGGGCATTAGAGGATGGACTGATACCAATGACTAGTTCAGACACCGTGACATCTGTAGCAGGGAGTGTGTTAAACCGTTCTCAGTAGTTTAGGGGAAATGAGTGAGCTGGTTATCAGCTGGCCTGTTTGCTTTAGCCATAATTCGATCAAACCTCAAGATTCACCGTTTAATGAAATAATAAACACAGACTGTTTACTGCTTCGAATGTTCCACTGAGATGTATCAAACTGCTTAACAACATTGAAAGCTTCAATCCCACTGAGTAAGAATTCTGCTGGTTTTTATTTGATCCAGTAATCCCGTTTTTTCACAAAGGAGAGGCGTTCTCTTATCCAGAATGATTCAAACTAGCCATCAGAATGATGGTAAACGGCAGATCAAAATCTCTATCAACAAACAAATGAATGAAAATTGCTAGTGCTTCTACCCTCCGGATGTCCTGAAGTGCTCGCAGAAACGAAGGAATTAGGTCCCATCACGTGCAGAAGTATGGTTTGAAATAAACAATAATGTTGGTCTCGATTTGAGTGTTTAACTGCTGATTTGAATGCAGAAACAGA
Organism: Forficula auricularia; assembly: GCA_024734495.1. Classification (NCBI taxonomy): domain Eukaryota; kingdom Metazoa; phylum Arthropoda; class Insecta; order Dermaptera; family Forficulidae; genus Forficula; species Forficula auricularia. The sequence goes on from JALMQS010000390.1 coordinate 9,210, forward strand.
ACTATCCCGTTTAGTTTATTCTGTGAAGCGTTTGAAGAATCTCAGAGGACAATGGCAAATATTTGAGAAGCAGAAGAAAAAGATAAAAGGAGAAATGATATCTCATCTATGTTCTGAGGAATAATGCGAATGCTCACTTTAACTGGATCCGAAAGTAAACAGATAAAAAATAAATCGACAGGATTCTCTGTGACACTTGATTGAAGAGGAAGATAGAACCTGATGAGGAGAAACCACAGCACAAAAAGGAATGAGTTTCACATTTGCAGATTGATGAAGAAACCTGATTTTGATAGATTGTTTTCCTTCAGGAAGATGACCTTTTGTTATTCCAGAAGAGAGAATAACTCCGAAACTGCTCAAGGTTTGAACAAATTTAAATGTAAACATGAACTCATGAAATTTATTTTTACAAATCACCTGTGTAGATTCTGTTTTCACCTGAAGATCCAACGCTTTGAAGACAAATAAAAGATAAGAAACATCCCATTAATAACTGATATAGCGAGCGCTCTGACCCCCAAAAAGAAGAATTGATCTTGCAGAAAAGATATTTCGTGGACCTGATATATTAAATTTTGAAGAAAAAATATTTTGAACCGACTTTCGAAAAAAAGAGAGGTTGACAATTCAAATGGAATGGGTTCGTTTTTTCAGTTTGTTCATTTATTTCTTTTACCAAGGGAACGATTTGAAATGGATTTTTTTTACTAATCAACCAAACGATTGAAACTCATGTCATTGAAGTTGAACTGTTGGCGGATCGATTCTGATGATTATTTTTTTTGCTGAAAGGAGACTTTAGGGGGTCCCATATTTAATCAGCTCCAAGTCTTGACATATGATCAAATTCACGTGTCGAATCGAAACTCCGAATTTGCAAAAATAATCGAAAATGAATAATAAAACTTTTTTATAAAAAGAAAACAATTCAAACCCACTATTTTAAACCACACTGCTTCAGAGGATTATTGGTGAATTTGATTTTAATATCAATTTGATTCATTCGTTCGATGCTTTCATGAGAGTTTTATGGCGTACAGTCATAAGTCACCATTCTTGAATATCTACCAAAAAGAGGAAAAATAAAACAATTGAAAAAACGACTGCACCAATGGCAACAAATAAAACATATGAACCCAAAAAATCAAATAAAATGCAACAAAAGCGGCCCTGTGATAGAGCGTTCTCAAACCCCATGCAGAACTGGATGATGAATCTATTCATCTAACATATGATATCACTTAGATTCTGTTTTGAAACAGCCGTAGGCAGGCAAGCGTATGACGATGGATTCAGCGGATGGTAAATGGACACTGACAATCAGAGATGATGAGTACAATCGAAAATAATCAGCACATTCCAGTGGCTCAGTTTACCATCTTGGATTATCATCCTGAGGGTCCAGAATATCTATTCCATTCTGTTGGTGTAAAAAGGATTGTTTCATATATACAAATCAAATAAGTCTGAAGAGAGCAAAATGGATTCTTCATGAGAAGCCCATCTAACTGAATTAAAAACAGGAATCAGCTTCATGAAACATTACCAAGAGAAGGATACACACATGCTGGAATCAATGACAGCCATCTCATGCCTACAATATCTATATCCTCAACATTGATCTGCAGAATCTATCCTGAAGCACTGAAATGAACCATGAGGGATGGACTTATTCATGACTTCGAGGGATAGGATTAACGAAATAGATTATATGTAAATTAAGCACATCTGCTTAAATAAAATGAACCATTCACTTTGGAATATATGATGTTCATTTGCTTATCCATAATAAATTTGCAACTCGGTAATATTTAAGCAAGGAGCATGTTTGTTTTTTTTCTATTCCATTTGCATTATAAATATGCCATACTTTCGTAAGTGGCGCCATATAGCCTGCACAATTAAAGTTTGGAATAAATAAATAATTATTTGCAGTCGAAATTTTCTGAGAGTACATGGATCTGGTGGAAATTTTAATTCTGGAACTGAATGGACGTGAGTTTCGAGCAATACTAATGGTGGAGAGAAGTAATGGAGACTACTATTTGTTTCATCTACTAACTGGTCCCCAGAAACCGCATGTTGAGGGTAAATCCTCCTGAAACATCTGATTTGAAAGGGAAGTTTAAGTGAAGCATTCCAATGCGAATTACACCTTATTTGACGTGTGTTATATCTTTTTCTTCCTCACGTACCCCAAATGTTCAATGACATTCGACTAGGGTGAGTAGAAGATCATGTTTGAAGCTAACTGAACATGATTGATGAGAGTGAGACCCACTCTTTGAAGTCTCATTTTCTAAGTCACAAACAAACTGATGAGGAAGCGATTGCGCTATGATGTTGTTCGCACTGACATTCATACGTTCGAATGTCTTTCTATGATCCATTCGAGGCACATTCCATGAAATGTAAGTATATGTTTGGGACCCTTCAAAAGTGATTTCATGTAACAATTAGTTGTGAATTAAATAATAATGAATTATTTTATACCTTTGAGTGAATTCTATTTTATTTTTGAGTTCTTATTATTTTATTCTACAAATATTTCAGTTTCAAAATTAGAAATATCTGCATTTCTAACATAAATAACCTTCTAAATATTTGAGCCCATTCAGATTCTAATTTTTTCAATTTCTTTTCAACCAAAAATAATTGATAAGATATGTATAATAAGAGTATTTTATTTAATAATTATTTCAAAGACGCCTCAAATTGATCGCATTCTAAATTTCTAATCTAATATGACTCAATATTGAAAATATACTATTTAAAGTAAATTATTTGAACAAAAAATTAACTGACTTGTCAATGGAATTAATTAATTAATTATTTTATTAATTTTATGAAGGTAGTAGTTCACATAAAGTATAATATTTCATTATGATCAGATAGATAGATTTTCAATACAATAGAATTCTCTGTTTGATTCAAATAGAATAGAACAGGTATGAAACGGCATTCGAGTGAGCTAATCAAAATAAATTCTAAGTGGATTTTGTATTTTTTTATTACAAATCTAGTTTCAATTGAAAATTGGAAATTCTCAAAATAACATAAAACTTTTCGATTCAATATTCAATATGATGGCGTGGATGTTTTGTTGGAACCGACGGCTGCTTTGTTATTCGAGTCAAAGAGATTGGCAAAATGGATGACAATTAAATCGAGGCAAATAATGTCTATTGAATTGGGTTCGGGATGCTGTCATCGAATAACCTCTGCATCCGTCCGGGACAATTAAACTTGAAATCTTGCTCGGGTCGAAAATTCATTTTAATTAGCATGCAGAATCAACAAATTAACAAGATAATTTTGAATAGGTATTGTTTGTGGTTATTTGTTCCAATTAAATTGTCAACTGGCGTGATACATATTTCGACGATTAAGTCGATGTTAGGAGTCTCGGACGTGAGAAAAAAAACCATTCGATTGATCAATTATTGTGAGTTCTCTGATTCTATATTCAGAGTATTCAGAGTTTGTAGAATGGTAAATGCTGCTTTAGTCTGTCCAATGTTTGATAGGATAGGCGTAATTTATTCTTTCTAATACATACGGCAATTATCTATGTTCTCGTCATTTGCTGCAGCGTTACAATTTTATTTGCAAAACTATTTCTTTTACTTGATGAAATAATTTGATTTGCTCAATTTTTAGATGCTCCCTATGAGTCACAATCTTGCGGAAGTTTGCTTGGATAGGACTCACTTTATTCTTTCCATTCATTAAGACTTTAGGTGTTAGAGGTTTTAATTGTTAAAAACGCTTCTTTGTGTCGATAGCTAATATAATTTATTCAGACTATTATACTATAAAGAGCTAATATTTATTTAAAGTTAAAAGGACATTTCTTATATCCTATTATAATTTATAGATTCTAAGTTAATCCTCCCGAAGTCACATTCGTATATATATATATATATATATCAGTGTCGTGCAGTCCATGGATTCATGTCACTTGAACACTCACTCTCCTCCATCTCCAACCACTCCCCATCCCACCGACCCTCTCCCCAACCCCGGAACTTCTCCTCCGACTCTGATCACTCTCCACCCCAGTAAACCTACCCTGACTATATAATGATTATTCAAGCAATAGCATTGCCTCTGTTGGCAAATGATCCAAGCTTGATTTACGGACTGGAACATTCTATTTTTATAGGTAGATTTGTTAATATTTCACTAATGATATTTGATAGCAAAACTATAAAATTATGAGGATTTTTTATATATTCCCTCTAGAAATGTCAAAAGTTAACTGACAAAATAAATTGTATTTTAAAAAAAGGTCAAAAACGTACTATAATGAATTATATATTTAATTGTTGCGTCTGGAACACTATCTTTTTGTAATGTAAACACTTTAGCAGTTCTAATCAAATAATTCCTAGGTACGAACGTACATATATATATATATATGTATATATATAATATTATATAGGTAGTAGGTACAGAGACAGGAACAAATGCCCTTTAGTAGCTCCTTGGACCGCCACTCCCTTGACCCCCACCTTTCCCTGGACCAAGCACTCCCTTGACCCCCACCTTTCCCCTGGACCCCAACCCCATCCCTGGACACCTCCTCCCACCCCCTGGGGGGACGGACATTCAAACATATGTACAAACAGAGAGAGGCACAAATGCCCTTTAGTAGTATGTGATATATGGGCACAGACTCAGGCACAAATCCCCCTTAGTAGTCCCTGGACTCACACCACTAATTCTAGATGCGTTTTTGAATTGCCTCCCTCAAGGAATAACGACCACAGAATGACAGACAGCATATGTTGGATATTACAAGTAAGAGTAGAGTAGAGTTGTCCGCCTCCTGGTGTAATGGTCAGAATAACTGACTGGCAACCCGGAGGTCTCGGGGTTCGATTCCGGCTATACCCAGACATCTTTTTCTGTAAGTATAGGGTCTGGTAATAAAAATTAAGTGGGAGATAAATTTAACCGAATTTATCGCGCGGAGAATTTACCACTGCTCGAAGCCCCTAAAACACTTAGTAAATTGGATATTGAATTGTATCTATGTTTCTGAGATTAGGCTCGTGATCCCGGCTTCTTTTCCTTCTACTCTGTTCTTTTCACGATGGAGGGGCCAGCCCATACAGGCCTTTAGGGGATCCACCTTCTGGTGTATCTCCTTCTCACATCAATATCATTAAAAAAAAAAAAAAAAAAAAAAAAGAGAGGTTTTAATATTTGGAGAAAACTGTATTTTCACCATTTATCATAATAAGCTATTTTGAAGGGCTTATAGCCTTGTGTTATCCAAATTGTTAAGTCATTTTTTGAAAAATTTCAAAATTCTTTAAAAGTTTATTAAGATATGACACCGAAGTGCGAGGTCGGTTCGCATACCGATAGTTCCATACTTATTATATTCCAAAATACACTTGACTCAAACCATTATTTTAGAGATTCAATTAAATTTAAAAAAATAAACTAATTCTTCTTAAAGTAGATCTTGATGGAGATATTCTACAAGTCCTCGAATATATATTTTTTTTATTTTGAACCCGGCGAAATTTCGACCTTCCGCAAAAAAATTACTCAATTATTTTTTTTTGATATCTGGACAAATGAATATATATTAAATAACGTAAATTTCAAGGCTGTATCTTATTTAGTAAATGAGCTACACTGAGCTGACAAACGCGCAGATAGACGTGGTATCGACACTATAATAGGGTCCCGTTTTACTTTTGAAAGGCATCCTGAAAAAATCAATACTCTGGCTAGACACCGTTAAACCAATAATTATGAAATTGTAAACTTAAAATTTTTTGTTTTAAAAGTGAGAATGTGACAAGGGTAATTTAAAAATTATTACTTTTAGAGCATCTTATTTTTTCAATATTTCTCGAAATGGATCCTAAGGATTCAAAAAAATCAGTGAACAAATGGTTTACAAAAAATCTTTCAAGAAAATGCCATTAAAATTATTTTTTTATAGGTATTAAATTATTTTTAAGGAAGTTAGGTACAGTAATTAGGATTATCAATTGTCCCAAATATATTTTGTAATGAAAATTCATCCCTTTCCCTTTTTTACAAGTTTTTATTAAGCTTGCAATGTTTCTTTGTTTGTTTGTATGTTGGTTTCAGGTTAAATTTTGCAAGCTCACTTGAGGCTCGTTTTATGTCGCAAGTAAATGCTTTTACCACTAACCAAGGTAGATGGTAAATGGAGCCACTGGGATGGCCAGTCAGATGACGAAGCCACTGAATGTACCTGTCATCTGATTGTGATCCAGTAACCTACATTATCCATCTACCTTGGTTAGTGGTAAAAGGCATTTACTTGCGACATACATACCGGGCCTAAGAACCACTTCCTCTTGTCCTACGGAGTTGAAATTTTACAGGTTGTTTCAGTTTCGATGACAATCCATCTTTATGGTAAGCATAACCAGGGCCGGCCTACCATAGTGCAAACGGAGCGGTCGCTCCCCACTTCCTCTTACGAAGTTGAAATTTTAGGTGTTGGTTCAGTTTCGATAAAAATACATTTTTATGGTAAGCATAACCAGGGCCGGCCTACCATAGGGCGAGCGGAGTGGCCGCTCCTCACTTATTCTTATCCTACGAAGTTGAAATTTTAGATGTTGGTTCAGTTTCGATGACAATGCATTTTTATGGTAAACATGACCAGGACCCGCCCTACCGTGGGGCGAATAGAGCGGCCGATCCCCCACTTCCTTTTATCCTACGATGTTGAAATTTTACACGTTGCTTCAGTTTCGATGGCAATGCATTTTTATGGTAAGCATGTCCAGGGCCGGCCCTATCATAGAGCGAACGGAGCGGCGGCTTCAGTCTCCAAGCTCGGAGTGGTGCCTCAGTGGATAAGAAATATAAAGGAAAAATATTTTTCCATTTTTCAATATTTTGATAATAAGGGAGGTGGCGCCATAATTGGTTCTTGCTCCATCCTAAAACTTGCCTCGGGTCGCACTGAGCATGGAGCCAGGATTCTCTCCAGACAAAGTAACTCATCAACGCTCAACAGCATAGACACTAGGTTGTAGTAAATTAACAGGCAAGCGACCTTGCAACAATGAAATGAACAGACTTAGAAACATGTCCGGTAAAAATAAAAAATACATTGAATTTTAAAACAAAACATTTTTAAAAACAAGCCCTTATTTAAATGCTCCAAAAAGAAGAAAATACATTTTAAAGTAAATCAAACCCTTCATTTTGTTACATTATACACTTTTATATGATATAGCTTGTGTTAGAAAATATCTTAACACAAGTAATTCTAAGTAGAAAAAGCACGGTAAAGTACAATATCCCCTAATTACATAGATGTTCATATAACTAATGTAATACAACATCGTATCAAGATATATTCTTGCGACAAGCTTTATATATGATATAAAATTGTATAATGTAACATAAATGAAGGGGTTTGATTTACAGTTTATTTTCTTCTTAACATTTAAATAACAGTTTGTTTTAAAGATATATTTTTGTTTTTTTATTTCTTATTATCTATTGAAGAATATTGACTGTGATATCGACATTTTTGGTTTTTGGGTTTTTTTTTTTGACCTAATTAAAAGACTGATTAGTCAGCCGAGCCGTGCAAAAAAGCGACTCGTTGAATGTCCTATTTGCCAGTGATTTAAAATAATTTCCTCCGAAGCGATTTGTATGCAGATCCTGGCGTAGTGGCTCGCTCGTTGCTGATATTTTTCAAGGGGAATCCCTCACGTTCCGTTCTCTTCTTGAAGCCTCCTCCAATCGCAAGGCCATTCCATCTCCTCAGCCGTTGCTCTATATCTGCATGGCATTCTGCGTTGTCTTAATCTTACATTGCTTTCCCCGATCTAGTGTCTCCCCGAATCCTCCTCTCTTTTTCTTCTTTTTGTCTCAGCTTTTGTCCTTGATTTGGCTTTCCTGGCCACCCTTACTAATCTGATAGAAATGTACTGATCCGGAGGTATCTAACACTTCACGTGAATTTTGCCATTCAACACTTCTGACCACAGTATATGCCATTCGCCCGAAACAAAAACACAAAGGGCTATGCGGGACGACCTGCTACCCACCATAAGATGCAGAGATAAAGTTTATTCCTTTTTGAATTAACTCAGATAACAGTACTTAAATTGGTGAAAAAAATGGCACAGGAGCCTTAGGCATGAATGTTGAGTAACCTCCTCAGCAAAAAAAAACCTGGACACTCTGATAATTTTTATACCAAGATGAATCGATTGACGTCAGAATTTTTGAACCTGAGCACCAAAAGGAGGAGGTTCCAGTCGATCAATGATTTTTTTATTGTGTCTATGGCATGTTGTCTGATATCTCTCGCCAATTGCCAACCTGATTCTACGATGATTTTGCGTATTGGGTCCAGTCTGATTTCCTGATTGAGTCGTATTTTTTTCATTGGTATTGGGCCCTTTTAGCTATGTTTTGTTTGAGAGCGTAACTCCTTTGTTTTGTAAACCCGATTCTGAATTGATCTCTTTTTATATTGGAAAGAGGGTTGCCCTAGAGATGCTGGTCCGCATATTTGGTAAGACATTCTGATGAGGTAGTCAACAACGAATTAACGTAAATATCCAATTCTTATGAGATAGCAATCGAATTATAATAAATATAAATATCTTTTATAAAAAAAATCAATCTCCAAAACGTTCATTTAAAACCCACAAACGTTTCTAGAGAATTTCTATATTTATGAATTGAATTTTATTATCATTTTCTGATTCATTCGCCCGACTCTTTCTCTTACTAGATGCATGCAAGGTATTATATTAAATCACTATTAATAACATCACTAAAAGAGAAAAAATAAAAATAATTTTTATAAAAAAATAAATAAAACCGACTTCAAAAAAATTAAATCCAACTAGTAAAATAATAAGAACTCAAAAATATAAATAAAATACACTAAAAGGTATAAAATAATTATCTTATTTAGTTACAAATATACGACGAAATATTAACATGAAATCACTTTTTGAAGTCAGTGCCAAACAAACTATATAAGCTGAGCTTACCCACCAAACGTACCAAGTAAGATCTGTCGAGTTCGATTCATAAAATATATATGTTTGGCATCGACTTCAAAAAGTGATTTCATGTAAATATTTCGTCGTTTAGTTGTAACTAAATTAGATAATTTATTTTATACCTTTTAGTGCATTTTATTTTATTTTAATTGCTTTGTATTTAATTTTTTTGAAGTCGGTTTTATTTTTTTTTATAAAAATTATTAAGAAAATATTCCTATATTAATATAGATTGTCTCATAGATTTTATTTTTTGAATCTCTAATTGCACATTTACAGTCTTTGAAGTCCTCCCGAATGTAACCCTAGCCTACTTTGGAATCCTTTGATATAATAAGTGTTTTTCTTCCAAAGTCAAACTTTATTTAATCAAATCCTATTACAATAATTTTCAAATGATTCATCTTTAATAATTTTAATTAACAATGTGGTAAGATCATATCAAGATAAATTTAAAAAAAGCTAAAACATGCTTCTAAATAATGTACCATATTATGTATACTACATCTCTTTGATTAAGTATTACATTATTTTGTACTTTTTAAAGGCATGTTTTTTAGTTTTTATAAAATATAATTTATTTTTCGCTTTTAGTCTTATTATTTTATATAGAAAAGTTTGCGGAATTTAAGAGAATGTGGTGTATTTATTTTTATTATTTTTATATAATTTCATTTAAATTGAGTAGGTAAACAATTATTTTTATAGAGAAATGTTTACGAATTTAACAGAACAAAATTCCCATTGATACATAGATAAATACATACATACATACAGGTGAAGCTAATATAAAGCATGTAAAAAAGAAGAGCTTAACATCAAATATCGAAAATTGTACTGGGTGTTTGGAAACAATTCGGAGCTTTCTATCCAAAATAAAATTTTCATATATAAACAGATTTTAAAGCCTCTTTGGTCGTATGAAATTCAATTGTGGGGTTGTTCCAATAAAACTAGCTTATGAAAATTATTTGCTAGAAATAATTTGTTTAGATGACAAATAAATACAATTACTGAACCTTTGATATGTGAGCTCAATATGGACGCTTATTTTTATTAATATTCTGACTACATAATTACTAAATTTATTACCAAATACCATATGTAGATATTTCAAATATTAATAAAATAATTTCTCTTTTTTTTGGCCTCGGATACTAAAGTGTATTTAACCGGATATGTATGTATTAAGTATGATACTTTGTTTTAAGCTTTAGTAGTGTTAGTACAGGAAACGGATTATAGACGGTCATATTTTGGCCGTAAGTGAGGGCCTCCAGCTTCATCATTGCCCTCACAATGGAGAAGCAGACATTCCACACGTTCGAACAAACCGACTCCCGAAAATGTCTTTTAATTCATTTAATTTTAAAAATATCGAGTGTCAAGTTTTTTTGGCTTTTGTGTGTAAATAAAATTGATTTTTCGATAAATTACTTAATAAATTGCTATGAGTCTTATAGATTATAAAGTCGTCTAGATCAGTGTTCCGCGAAGTATGTACCGCGCCACACTGGTGTACCGTGGTCATTAGTTGGTGTGCCGCTAAAAAATGTCAAGTTTTATGAAAATAATTCACCTCCACATAGCTGAGAGCTATGGCGAGCAGCCTTATCCATTTACCATTGCTCCAAATTTTGATCACCTGTGCTCAGTTAAGCAGGCTCATATTTCTCCGAGGGGTGATCCGCGACTGGAAGTAGGTGTACACCTCTTTGGAAGTATTTTGGAAGTACTTGGAAATATTTGGAAGTACTTGCAAATATTCGCAAGTACAAGTGGAAGTAGGTGTACAGCATATTAGGTCGCGGTTCAATTCTCCACATTTTCATTAAACATTTTTTCATATTATATTGATTTGAATAATAAATAAATATTAAATGAACATTGGTTTTTACTTTGGTGTACTTGTAAAAATTCTTGATTTGGTAGAACGTACCTTGAACACAAAAAGTTTGCGGAACACTGGTCTAGATTCTAGAGTGTGCTTCACATCACTTACTTTCGAACTCTTTGATTTAAAAATTTTTAAATATTCTTAAATATAGCTTAAAGTGAACAATTTTTTTGAGTCAATTAATAATTAGTTTGGATTTCAAAGAAAAAACTACAGAACCTTGTTATAACTTGAGTTCTTCACTTACATTTGGATGATTTTTTAAATAAAATTTTGGCTAATTATCAAATTTACGTAATCATATATTGAAAATATTAATACAAAATTTTCTTTAAAAAATTGTTTTCATTTTGAAAATTATTGAATGGCTGATTTCTTTTTACTTTTGAGTGTATAGGTAGGTTCCTATAAATATAATCACTGTTATATAATTTTTACATTAAGATCAAATTGATAGTAATTTTAAACAAGATGAGAAAAGTCGTTAATCTTTCTTAATTATCCATATACATCAAAAGGAATTCTTCCTGAGGGGAGCAGATTGTGTATTTCTATTAATAGAATTTATACAATTAAAAGTGTGGTTCTCTTGTTTCAATTAGACTTAATTGAAACAAATTCTTTACAATATCAAATGTATCTAATAATTTTTTGATAATCTGAACTCTTTGAAAATTGCTCAGTATAGGCTTAAAGTATTTTTGACAATATTGTGTTGCTTTTTTCGATTTTTCCAGTAATTTTTATTATTAATTCATGTTTTGTTTTTTTATTATAAGGATGCAAGAAAATGTAATAACTATAATCCTTAACAGACTTTAATTTCGTGAAAAATAAAATAATCAAAGTTTGAATGAAAGCAAAGTTAGTCTCTACAGTATTGAAGGATTTAGGACCAGTTGTGCGTCGGTTGGTAAACTATTTAAACGTTGACAAAGTGTAAATCCTTAAAATTCACAGTTGCTAAAGTGCCCGTCATCTGATTAGCCATCCCACCGGGCACAAAGGTGAATTTTAAGATTTTACCCTTTGTCAACGTTTAAAAGAGATTACTAATCGACATAACTAGTCTTTAGGATTCAGTATTGAAGGTAAATCTTAAATTAAACTGCAAGTTTTCATTAATTTCAATAAACAAACTAGACTGGCTAGTAGTACGTCAGTTTTCTTGAAATTATTTAGAAACTGAGACTAATATAATCCAGACTTAAGGGAATTCTAGTTTTCAGAAATATAAGAGCTAATGAATGAGTTGGTCATACTTTATTTTATTTTGGCCGCGAAGAAATGTTAGATGTTTACGAAGCACATACATCGTTTAAAGGACACTTTATTATTGGTTTTGTTTAGTGAGAGAGCATGTTATAAGATTACGATCTTGGTTTTGGCACACACTGCCCTTTGACTAGATTTTAGATTTAAGAACTTTTTTTTTTGAATTTGTTTCTTTTCTGGAGAATCTAACTAAAAATTGAATTTGCAAAATGCAGTCAAAAATTATACAGTAATTACTAAAAATGACAACGTTTCGTTTCTTTTTGAAACTTATTCAAGTTGCTAAAAATAATAGTAGCAAATAGAATCATAAATAAAAGATATATTATAACATACATTCATTCACATTTATCAAATTCATAAACATGATTATCTAAAAAATCTTACATTAGATTTTAACTGAATCTTTACTAGTGATCTAACTGCAAATGATAGCTGCATAAGTAAATATATATATATAATAATAACGAGAATGAAATATTTAAAGTATCTAAATTATGAAAATGGATTGAACAAGAAATTAATGAGAAATGAGAATAATTTGACAGCAGAGGGTGGGGGAAAAATCACCAGACACAATCATGTTCAAACCTATGCCGGCATGGTCACTGTTTGCCAGTAGCAGCAGGTCAATTACTACATAAAAGCTACGTCTCATATAATGGGAGCCCCTGCTAGTTAGGCAACTGAATTGGCAGATCAGTTAAGGGTATGACAAAAGGCGCAAGCCGTTTCTCTATTTTTACTTTATTCAATCCGAAGCAGATTAATGTATTGGATTGGTCTTGAACCAGGCGCGATTTCCTCAGGTAAAGACTACAGAACCCTCTCAGTCAAAGTCACAAATTGTAGTATTCATTTAGGTTGAATTTTACACGTGGTCTCGTCCAGAGGCCAAAAAGTGCGATTTATTCGTTTCGTGCTTGGAGATGGATGGAAGGATGTACGATGTTACCCTTTTTTTTCGTCGAATAATTTTTCCTCCTAATTCAACCGATTGAAATGAAATTGAAATCCTACCATTACTTTAACAAAATGAAGCGATGATTAGTTTTGGTACATATCGTCCACAAATATTAGTACTGTCTCGACGTGAAACGAGCTTGATAAGGGAGAGGCTAGATAAGACAAATTATAAGCCGGAATGAAGACAACTTATAATTTAGCTGTGAGAGGAAAGGAAAGGCGAGGACCACAAAAAAGGTTATATAAATGTTTTAGTAAACTATATTTCAAAGTATTTTAACTTAGAGTAAGAGAGTGCTTTTGAAAATCTTTAAAATTTGTCGCCTGTCGGTACGGCACTATATTGCCGCAAAATAATGCACATTTTGCTACCCACCCTTTGAATTTTTCTGCCGAAAAGAAGAAGCTGGCGCCGCGTCTGACCTGTTCACAACACAGAGATAAAAACTGCTCTACGTTATTCTTTTAATTAATTAAATTTATTTACCAGTGATTTAGAAATAAAACATTCTAAACTTTAATAATATATTCGTGTGCTTGATATTTATAAGTCAATAGGTTTACCATTGAATTATTTCATTCAGATTTTTGAATTAGTTTCTTTCTTCAACCTGGAAGATCGACTTATCCGAAATGGGCATACAATTGGGACCCCAATTTGTTATTTTTCATTCACTCCCACCCCTTAAATGGCTATTTCTTCAGATTAAATTAGATTAGATTAAATGTCCATCAGGTGGATTGTAGGTTTTCGAAAAGAGTCTCGCGGCGGTCATCGACCTTCAACATCTCCGGTTCTTTTCATTAACTGACGGTTCCCAGGCTGACACCTAAAGCATCTATTACATATGCTATAACAACATTCGGATGTTAGAAAAGATCACTTTCAAAACGCCTTATTTGGTTAAAAATGTGCTCAGAATGAGTGGGTGTTATCAGGGGTAGTTAGAGAATGTCGAGAGCATTGGGGGCGGACGGTCTCTTTCAGCTTATTCCATAAGCTTTTAATATAATTAGGTGAATTTTTACACCTAAACTTTAAATAATTTTATTAAAAAAATTAAACGTGTGCGGTCGGCGGGCTTCCGTCAGAAAGTTCTACGTTATTTTAAAAATATTAGAGTTCATAAAATACGGCCAAAAACTATATGCCCCTAAATAAATACTGGCTATTATCTTATATATAAAAGCCCTTGTCAGACAGTACCCGTAGTTGTCAGGGGAACATGTGGGAGAAAAAAGCAACTAATATTCAATGACAGTTGTTAGATTGTCAAATTTTCCAAATAAAACATCTCTATATTCTCTATATTATATCTATAATATCTCTATATTAATATATTCTCTATATAGCTTAGAATATTAGATTTACGGCGTGTCTCATTTGAAATTTTATTAGACAAATTTATTAATTTTAAAATATATATTTAATTTTTTGATAATTCATACTGCAAAATATAAATTCTTGAAATTTTAGTAGACAAATTAATTTTGAAATATGTATATATTATATATATTTAATTTATAATATCAGTTTTAATGAGATATGATTTAATGGGATAATGAGATTAATTCTTAATTTATTACTGCGCGGCTCATTTGAAATTTTAGTAGATAAATTAATTTCAAAATTATTATATATTTAATTTAGAAACACTTTTTAGATAAATTTAAATATTGGAAATGTATTATTTAAAAAGTCGAATAATATTGGTAGACAAATATATAAATTCTTTAAATTTTAGTAGATAAATTAATTTTAAAATATATATTATATAATATTCATATAATACGGACAGCTAATAATCACATCTCGAGACGCTGCCCGTCAGGGCTACCAGCCCGGAGGGCGGAGCGGTGCCGAGCGTACCCCGAGCGGGCCGGATACTGCTCGTTATTAATAATTGTGTAACTCCATTATTTTCTTGAATATATTAAATAATCGAAAATCAAATGTTGAGAATTATTTAAATAACGCGCATATGAAAGTAATATTATTTAAACATTTGCATTATCTAATCCAAATAAATCAATAGCTACTTTATGATTACAATGGCATTTTTGTAGTTTTTTTATTCAGGATTTAGATTTAAATATTTTTTATTTCCGGCTTCGAGTTTCAAAGAGTGTCCAGCATGTTTTTCCCGCCTCGGCCAATCATCCGCCTTTTACATCCATGCAGCGCGATGAAAACGTTCAGCGCATATTATTAACCTAGCGGTCTTCAATAAGATTAGCCCTATTTTCTAGTCTAATTGATGAGAAGTAAAGTATAGTTTTTGCTTCGAATTCATTCAACGTTCTAATCACTATCTCATAATTTATATAACCGTATATGAGTCAACGGGTAAAAACCCGAGAAAATTCAATTATATATATATATATATATATGCATGTACATATGTTATGGTATAAAATGATTGCTTTGCTTAACAAATGGTTTATCGTGAACTTTATTGCTCCAGCTCACAAGATATAATCAATAATTAATTCCTAACCATAGCTAATAATAAATAAAGTAATGGTATACTATGTTTTTTGACTGTCAAAACATGAAAGTACTTGCAATATTTGAAAAGAATTGAAATCTTCGCGTTTCTCCTATCAAGTGTAAAATTGAAAACATTGGTTGATCTATCCCATCTTCTGTTGCTTTCCCGAGGGAACTAAAACAAACTTGTCCTCTTACCTGGTGGGTTCATTCCCATCGTCTCGGCCCTCGACGCTCCTCCGACCTGGGACCCCATGCATTTCTTCGGCGTTCGCCCCTGTTTTATAACCAGGCCATTTCGGAATCTTTCTCTCCACGACATGCTTATCTGTTGTTTTTACAAAGGAGCACTTTGTTGCAGCTCTCAAGACACGTTTTAATTTTTTAATGCGTTGATTGTTCTCGTCGGGTCGGATTCACTTTTTAAATGTCATCGCTTTATTGATACACGAGATTCTCGCATTTAATTGTCAAAAATATAAAAAGGGGTTTTTATAAGCCCCGAGCGAGTTAATTGGAGACTGACAGCCTGTCGCCCGTCCCGGATCGGACGAACGCGTAACTTCTGACGAAAGGGAATTGGTAAAGAGTCCCTACATAGATCAAAATATTCTGGTGCCCGGGTCTAAACTCCAAGACGGGTCACTGATCAACATACGATTCAACTAGGGTACAGAATTCAACAAAAGAACTGAGGGAATGTTAATTCAGTGGTTACTTTACAATGTCACAAGGATCCCAATAGACATTAATAGAAGGCATGAATAAAATTCATGAGCATCTAAAAACACTGGAATATATTATTGAACATTACATGACCAAGAAGGCCATAAATCAAAATACTTTGCAAAATTCTGCCTTTGATAACAGAATTTCTGTTTTTAAATGTGTTTTAACGTATACCTGAAGTTTATAGCACATTTATAAACCATAAACAAGAATACAATAACAAGTACCTACTGTGTAACTACAGTTACATTAATCAACAGGAAAACATTTTCAAGCTTTTCTAACCAGGTTGAAACCATTTCATGTTTGAATTATCCATTGTAAAAATTCTAATTAAAATATCATCTTTGAAGTCATTAAAATATGCAAAGAACCATTTAACCTCAGAATTTATAATCAAATGAAAATTTATTTCAATCAGCCAAATAAAATAAAAACAAAAACAGCAACAAAAATACTAAAAATGTTCAATTAAGAAATGATTTAAATAATGCAGAAAATACAAATATATAAAACAATAAAATTAAATCCAGGAGAATTCTTATTCCAAATTGTCATTAGGAAAACCATGAAGCAAAATCACAAAGAAGTCCATTTAGAAAAAAAAAACGTCTTAAATATTTTAATTTAAAAGTTTTGTTTTAAATTTGCTTCAGATACATAATTTGCCACTGGCAACATAATCTATTAAGTAATTTTTCAAAAGTTTTAACCTGAAAAGTGTTTCAGATCTTTGGGGGTGGTAAAATGCCTGAATGAAGATTATAAACTCAAGACCAAAAATTATTTCATCACTGTTGATTTTTTTCTTTTTCCACTGTTAAAAATTCTTCTGACTACTATAAAATTGTGAATTCTGGGTCACAAACTTTTATTAATAGATATCAGTATTGTAATTTTACAACATATTTTCTGCATTATTTATCTATCAATACAAGAAAAATAAAGTTAATTTATTTTATTTTATTGCAATGAGTTCACAAGTGACCATTTGTTCATTTTTTTTTGATATATTGATATTGCTTTACCTTTGTAAATTCTTCCATTCATTTTGTATTGTGCCAAAATATATTGTAGTAAATTTGTAATTTTTTTTAATATTTGTGATAGTACCTATGTGCATGAAATGAACAAAATGCATTATTTTTCTTGATTAAACCATTTCACTTTATCGAAAGAGGTCCACTCAAAGAGAGAAATAAAAAACCTCAAAAGGAGACCAAGTTTGTCTCTTTGACGTCGCCTTCATCAAATTCTGAAGGCTACATTGTTTTTGTTTAAATTCATCAAGCCTATTTATTGTGTACAAATAGTGAGAACTATGAAAGTGTAAATACACACAAATGGTTCAATGAGATAGATCCAAATGAAAAATAATATTTTGTGAGAATGAATGCAATGAATTCTGAAGAAATCCAATGAAAAAAAATATGAGCTATTTTTGAATACACATCAAATATTCTCAACATTATGATTCAAACCAACGAAACACGAAGGTTTGTATTTCAAAACATCACCATCTCGGATTCAAGGCATCCCAAGGATTCTGTTTGACGTAAAGCCAACTGCCTGACCGATCTATCCGAAAATCATTTGCTCTAAGATATCCACATCCATTTGATCATCCGAGAAAATGTTTCAAAACATTTATTCCGTTGAGTTTGTTGAGGTTTAGGACACCACACAAAAAACATGTGTAATGACTCCTAAACTCATTCTCATTGATTTTTAACAAATCCTATGATTTCAGGAGACAAAAATGCTTCCCGAAACCTGGTGGAAAAACTCAAGAAAATGTTTTTACTAAGGATTGATTCAACCCGAGAGACTTCAAAAACCCTTACACAAAAACCAGGTTAGGTATATCTCTACTTCGGCTGCAATTTGAAGTCCAACATTTTCTTTCTTATATTTCTCATTTTTTACGCAGAACTCAGTTACATAATAGCGAAAGCCTATTAAGATCGATTTAACGATTTACGTGTTGTTGCAATATGACTAATAGCAGTAACGGCCACAAATACCCAGAGCAAGTGGAGAGCCCAGCGATTACACGTGCTGATAATATGAGAGAAATAATCTTGACTGAGAAACCTAGTGATCCCCTGAGAGCACAAAAATGTCCACCGAAAGTGTGAGTGGTCGTTAGCACTACCATGTGCCCTGCGTATGTGCGTGGCTCTTTTACTCCAATATTACCTTCCATAGTAACAGCACTTCACATACATAGTTGACTCTCTCTTAGCATCGAGTCTTAGCTAACACTTTTAACATTCCAGAAAGTCAAGTTCGAATCATAATTTTTTTATTTTAATTTAATGTCACTGTCATTGAGAATATTTTCACACCCAGATATTTTTCGGAAAATTACAGCTCTATAGAGATTTAAATACCATCTCATATTAATCTCAATAAAAGTAAAAAAATATCTGCACTTCTCTCTCTCAAATTATCCGAAGTATTATTTTCCATAGCAAATAAAGAATGAAAGAACTAATCAAAATAATTATTTCTAGAACGAAAATTTCTTAGATTATTAAACCTAATCACAGCAGGACTTAGAGAAGAAGAAAAAGGACAACAATTTTGTTAACGAAGTCACTTTTGTTTCCTATTTAACAATATGAGTCATTAAGAGGAAAATTACAGTCAGAAATAAGAATTCAGCTTCTGTAACAGAGAAAAAAACAAACAACAACAAGATACCACTCTAATACTCAACTGGGCTAATAAAACCGCACGCTTAGCATAAAGATAAAAAAAATAGCTGATGACTAGAAACATTTTCAACTATCTTCCAAAACAGAATTTCTCTGATATAGACCTGACTCAGCTTCTACCATTTTGGGTTTTTCAAAGTTAAGGCATCCTTTTGTAACTATAATAATGAAACTTGAGTAAGATGCGAGAGTAGGCTTTACTGTGAAACCCTACCCCTGGCATCTGACTCAAGCCTGACTATTATATTAAAATGTTTCAGCCTCAGAACCAACACCTATCTCCTTAAAAGTTATCCTAGTACTACTTGGAATAGGGTCAAAACATATGACTTCAAACCATAAAAACCACCCATGCAGATGTAGAACAAAGAGGGGAACTAACCACTAACAACTTTGATATATATATATATAGCCTATTTTAAACAATATACAGGGAAATAAACTTACTTAGTGTCTCCCCTGAGTCTTCTCTCAAAAACAACTCAACCTTAGGGGGAAAAAAACTGAACATGGGTTTTCTGCATTCCGTTATAAACTCTACAACTTTTTTCAATTTTTTAACATGAGAGTCACCGGCGAGTCGGGTAGCTCAGCTAATGCACTGGCCTCGCTCTACTCGCCATCTATTCGTATTGCGACGATGCTGGAGTGGAGTGTCCGGCGCTCGATCCTGGCTGGCAAATAAAAATTTCTACCAGTCTCGAAAACTCGGCCCCCACTAACCACTACTAACACTAATACTACTCTACGAGGCTGCCTGAATGGGTTTGTTCCCGGTGTACATTAAATAAATAAAATAAACTGCAACGGATCGTTGCTAAACTTGTGTCCAAATCTCATTTGAAATATTAATAAGGGTTATTCCTTTATTATTAATTCAGATATCACTTGCTATTTAGTCCACGTTGATTAAATTAAAAATAAAGGATTATTTCATCTATTTGCGAATAATATTTACAATGATGGATACTTGATTATTATTAACATACATATATAAATTGAGCAATCGTATACTATCGATTTTTACTACATGATATTTTTATATTTTTATTTATTATTGATACTTACGAAAATGTAGAAGAATTATCAACAAAGACAATTTTTGCAACAACTCAAGCCAAGTTTGTTGTTTACCATATAAAAAATTAGCCTTTTTATTTAAAATCGATTCTTCCATTTCAGTAGAGATTGTTTCATTAATAGCCAAAACATACAAAAATGGAATGCAATAAAGTGTTATACCTCTAGTATTAGATGCGAATTCGATCGTTACTTTTGACGTTAAGCCGATTCCTCCTAAGGTGCTTCAGCAATAGCTGCAACAACAATCACAAGCGTGCCACAACCTAATGCGAGCGAAAGCTATTCCTCAATAGATGTGAGAACCAATCGATGTTTTGCTTTGGACGGCCAATTCCTCCATGTCGTTCAAGCTCCACGTTTCAGTAAGATGTCATTGACAGTCAAAACATCAAAAATGGAACGCAATAAAGTTATGCCTCTAAGTGGTTAGATAAGAATCGATCGTTGCTTTTGACGGCCGATTTCTCCGCGATTCTCCATGTCTACAGCAATGGCTGCAATAATAATCAAAAGCGTCAACAATCTCAATGTAGAATTGTTATTCCTCAATAGATGCAGAATCAATCGATATTTTTGACGTTTAAGTCAATTCCTCCATGTCATATGCAATGGCTACCAATAAAAACCGAAACGCCAAAAATCCAATATAGAATGCTTATTCCTCAAGTACTCGATGAGAATCAATCACTATTTTTGAACTTAACTCGATTCCTCTATATCTTCAGCAATGGTTACCAATAAAAACCGAAACTTCAAAAATCCAATAAGAGAATGGTTAGCTATTCCTCAAGTACCAGATGAGAATCGATGCAATGATGGATTTTAACTCGATTCCTCCATGTCTCTCAGCATTGGTTACCAATAAACAACAGAAACGTCAGAAACCTAATATGACAATGGTTATTCCTCCAAACTACTAGATGAAGAATCAATCACTACTTTTGATTTGCTCGATTCCTCTAGTGTCTTCAGCAAAGGTAACGGGATAAGAAGCAACGACAGTTGCTGTAGTTTACTTATGAAACTTCCTCCCAAGTCTTTTAAAGCATTTACAGCAACGAGAAGCCTAACCATTCTCACTTAGGTTAGGTTGAATTTGCTTGCCATTAAAACGATCAAATGAATAAATTTTAAGGAATTTAAAATAAAAAACTAAAAAGCACTATATTAACCTAGAGTAAAGTACTTTAAAATATAATTTTACTAAAAACTTTATTTAACCTTTTTTGTGGTCCCCAAGGTACTTAATTAGGATATTAAATTATTTATATTTTAAAAAATATAAGTACGATTTTTTTTTGTTGAGCAAAAATTGAAAATTTGAAGAAAATCAGAAACAATCGGCGTGGACTGATGAGGGTTTTTCTGATATTTGAAAATGTACAGAAAGTATATTTTCAAACGAGGGGTGAACCGCGACCTAATATCGTGTACACTTACTTCCACTTTCACTTTCCAAGTAGAAGACAATAGATGAAGGAGCATTATCGAATGAATACCAAAATAATTCCACATACTTCCAAAGACGTGTACACCTAATTCGAATCGCGGTTCATCCCTCGATTTCAAATAAAATAAACTGCAACGGATCGTTGCTAAACTTTTATCCAAATTCATTTGAAATATTAATGTGTTTTGCTGGCTTGGTGTGTACTGTATATATTAATTATTTATCCTTTAACAATAAAAAAATAATATGTTTATTCCTTTATTATTAATCAGATATCATTTGCAATTTGCAATTCATGTTGACTTTAATTCAAAAATAATGATCGATTCTCATTTAATAGTCGAGGAATAACCATTCTACATTGGATTTTTGACGTTTCGGTTATTATTAGTAACCATTGCTGAAGACATGGAGGAATCGACTTAAAATCAAAAAATAGCCATCGATTCTCATCTAATACTCGAGGAATAACAATTCTACATTAGATTTTTGGCAAACAACTCAAGTTTGAGTTGTTTACCAAAAAGAATTTAGTCTTTTTGATTTTAAGTCGATTCTTCCACGTTTTCAATAGAGGTTGCCATTAATAGTCAAAACATCAAAAATGGAATGCAATAAGGTTATTCCTCTAGTATTAGATATGAATCGATCGTTATTTTTGATTTTAAGTCGATTCCTCCATGTCTTCAGCAATGGTTACCAATAATGTTAATTATTATTTTTTACTGCTCATATGAGCAAACAGCCTCAGAGCATTGTGTAAAGTTAAATTGTAAGAATTATGAATGAATAAATAAATAAATAAATAAATAAATAATAATCGAAGCGTCAAAAATCTAATGTAAATTTGTTATTCCTCAAGTATTATATGAGAATCGATGGCTATTTTTGATTTTAAGTCGATTCCTCCATGTCTACAGCAATGGTTAGGTACTAATAATAACCGAAATGTCAAAAATCCAATATAGAATGGTTATTCCTCAAGTACTAGATGAGAATCAATCGCAATTTTTGATTTTATGTCGATTCCTCTATGTCTTCAGCAATGGTTACCAATAAAAACCGAAACGTCAAAAATTCAATATAGAATAGTTATTCCTCAAGAACTAGATGAGAATCAATCGCTATTTTTTATTTTAAATCGATTCCTCTATCTCTTCAGCAATGGTTACCAATAAAAACCGAAACGTCAAAAATCCAATATAGAATGGTTATTCCTCAAGTACTAGATGAGAATCAATCGCTATTTTTGATTTTAAGTAGATTCCTCTATGTCTTCAGCAATGGTTACCAATAAAAACCGAAACGTCAAAAATCCAATATAGAATGGTTATTCCTCAAGTAATAGATGAGAATCAATCGCTATTTTTGGTTTTAACTCGATTCCTCTATAAAGGTAACGGATAAGAAAAGAACGCAGTTGCTATGGTTACTTATAAACTTTCCTCCAAAATTTTTAGCATTTCACAGAGAAAAGCCTATCCACTCTTACTTAGTTAGGTTAAATGAGTCCTATATTAAACAGATAAAATGAATAAATTTTAAAGAATTTAAAAATCTTACTTTAGAGTACTTTAAAATATAATTCTACTAAAAACTTTATTTAACCTTTTTTGTCAGTCCCCAAGGTACTTAATTAGGATATTAAATTTCATCAAAATTGGTTAAGTCATTTTCAAGATATTTAGAAAAACTAAAAAAGTACTGAAATAAAGTACTAATGTTTGTGGACCGATATGTACCAAAAACTAATCAGCGCTTCATTTTGTTAAACTAATGGTAGGTTTTCAATTTCATTTCAATCAGTGCAACGGTGTGGAAAAAATCGTGGACGAAAAAAACGATAACACAACACACATCCATCCATCCATCCATCCCCACGCACTTCCAAAAAAATGGCACTTTTTGGCCTCTCGACGAGATCCCAGGCAATTTTTGGCAAAACCGTCACGTGCTAAAATTCAATCTAATTGAATACTTCAATTTGTGACCTTAATTGAGTCCATGGGTTCCGTAGTCTTTACCTGAGGACCCTTTGAAGTCGCGCTTGCCGCGCGACCGATTACAATACTTTTCCCATGCTTCGCATTGGATAAAGTAAAAAAAATAATAATAAGTTAAAAAAGTGAAATATTTTCAATAATCTATTTGGATCCAGATACCTACTTAAAATAGCTCATAATTAAAGGATCATAAATAATTCGCCCTGTTTGTATTTCTAAAACAAAGTAGTATTTAAATATTTAGATTATTAGCAATATAATTTTGAAATGAAAAATACAGATAAAATCGACCAATCAAACCTGTTATAGTTGATGAGTTGAAATTCGGTACATAAGTTCGAATTTTTGTGCCAAGTTTCAGCTTTATAGCTTCAAGTCATTATTGTCAAATGATTGTATTTATAATCGATTCCCCCCGCCCCCCCCTAAATTTAGGCTTTCTAATTTCAGAACTTACTGCTATGAAGAAAACATTGTGTTAGCGAATCTCTCATCTAACTAACAGAGCTGCAAGTTGCCAGGACCATATTTAAGATCTTTGGCCCCTAGGCTGGACCTGTGGCAAGCGGGGCCTGTCTAGTAGGGTATACTGGTATATTTTTTAATTAACCTACAAAAACCTGCGCTTTCTAGCTACCCTTTAGATGCAATCGGGCCCAATTGGCTACAGCCTAGGTAGCCTCTGCTTAAATGCATGTTCGACTTACCAATTGTTGGGCTACTTTTAGCAAAGCTGATAACAGTGATAACAAGTAAATAGTATAAATAAATATAGATGTTCTTTCGTTAAAGATTCCATCACAACAAAATAGCTGAGCAGCTATTTGTATAATACCCATACCAGTGATTCTCAACCTGGGTTCCGCGGAATCCCAGAGTTCCACAAAGGGAGGTTGAGAAACACTGACCTGTAAGCTTAAATATATAAAATTAAAAACACCCTTTTATTCTTTATGGTAATAATAAAGTTCAACAATTCTTTGAATTATTATTTTTATATCTTTTTTATGATATTTTCATTAAACTATTTATTTAACTACTCAATTTTTAGTGAATCTGATATTTCATTGCTATGTATACATAGTATACTTTTTGCACTAGATTAAATTTATTTTAAACAAATTAAAAAAATGTTTAATCGTGTGATAAAATGTGCGTTAGTTACACCTCCTACCTTGCTAATAATCTTGAGGTAGATTACTCTAATAAAAGCATTAAATTATATAGTAATAAAATATAGAAATGAAATATAATTTAATGTGAAAATAGCTAATAAAAAAATTCAAAGTATGTTTGTTGAAAACCATAAAGATAAACAGGGTGAGTGAAAAAGAAAAAAGGAAATATTTCCGAAGAGTTCATCGTACATGCGCCGATTTAATTTATCTTCTGATCTGCTGGATTAATCTAGATAACAGAGCCTCTACCTATATCAGGGGAATGCAACCGAAAGAATATCCTAAAGTGCGTTAAATTATAATATAGAGTATTTATCTTGTGAGTGGGGGCAATGAACTTACAACTCACAAGCCTCTTCTTCAAACCAAGAAAAATTCAACAAATTGCTTAGTTAATCAATCCGAGTTGTAATATTTGAATTAAAAATAATATTTTAATAGAAAAGATGTATATAAAAAAATTGGAAAAAAAAATTCCATCTGACGAATAGGTCTGCCTTAGAGCCCAATATAATTCACTTTACCTCTGAATACACAATCAAAAACATTATCAAGACACACGGCAGAGTGTCAGCCAAGTTCGGAAAAGAACGGGCACCGCACCGGCCATGGGTATGAACCATTTCGACCCCCTGGTAGAGTTTGGGGTACAGTTAAAGGGAAAAATCGAAAAAGTGAAACTTCCCCTTCTTCAGGACCTAAAATGAAGGGAATAAATTTATGGGCTTAATTAACATATAGTGAAAATACAATCAAGCTAGAAAGCTATAACTTGGCAGACTGGTAAAGCTTGGCACATTAATAAAGAAGGAAATTGAAAATTCGAAACTTTCCGTTCTTCGGGTTTCGAAATGAAGGGGTGAAATTTATAGACTTAACATATAGTGAAAATACAATCACCCTAGAATGCTGAAATTTGGTATACTGATAGAGCTTGACACATTAATAAAGGGTGAAATCGAAAAACGGAAGCTTTTCCTTCTTCAGGACATAAAGTGAAGAGGTGAAATTTAACTGCTACGTATTTATTTAGCTAAATAAAAGAATAAAACTTTTCAAAAATTAGTGATATCTGACCAAAAACATAAATGTGAAAAATGGGCCAAATTCGGTACATACGATATTCGATGTTATCGACTTAGCCTTGAAAAGAGTTGAGATCTAAACGGGTACCAAGTTCCATCACAGTTGCTTAAATCATAGCTATAAGGATGTACAACGTTCTTCAATTGATTTAAAAGAAAATTTGTTACGTTCTTTGATAGTGAATTTATAAATTGGCAAGTTTGATATCCAACTAAATTGTTTGTAGTATAAAATAGAAAAAATAGCAAAGTTAAATTTTAAACTTGTATTAAATATAAGGTGAACAGATTTTAACATTGGTGAAGCGGGACTTCATTGACGAAGAAGGGGGGGGGAGGGGGGGGTTGTTTAAAAAAAAATTGGTCTAGTGCAGGGGTCGCCAGCCCGTAGCTCGCGGCGTCATTTTTGGTAAAAAAAGATGAAGTAAAAATTAAAAAAAAATTTAATAAAAGGAATGTTTATTTTAAAATACTTACATAAAAATAAATATATTAAAATTTTTTTAATGTTTCTAGTTTTCATTGTTGTCAGCGCAAAGTCAGACACGACATCTCAGAAAAGCGAATGTCTAGTTTCTCATTAAACCTTTCAGACTTTTCAAATTATTAAATTTAAAATTCACATTTTAAATATTAAACATTTTTTACAGACTTAAAAATTATAGTATTTTAGTTGCGTGCGGTCCATGGATGCTGTGGATGCTGCGCATCCCTAAAATTTCAAACATTTAGAGTATTTTCATAAATATGGACTTCAAAATTTGAGAAGGATCTTTAAATTTTCAAATTATTATCCGTTTTTTAAATATTTCTATAAAAAACATTTTTTTTATTTTGGAAACTATATTGGTCATCGAAATGAAATGAAATTATTGCATAGTTTCAAGGGGCAGTTAAAAAAAAATGATTTTTCGAAAAGAGTGCGGATAGAAGGTTTTGAACTCCCTGACTGGTAGATATATCTTCCAGTTCAAGCATGTCAAATACAAGTCCAGACGAGTTTGAGTCGAATAAAAATTGTTTTCGCTGAGGAACTATTATTAAAATAGAAATAATACAAAAAAGGAATAAATAAAGATGATTTGAGAATCTTTTGACTAATCCATTTCTAATAACTCTCAATATATAAGATCGGAAATAACTAAGAGTGCTATAGACAAGTCATAGCTTGCTTATAGCAATAGAATTAGGAGTTTAAGATTTTCTTATGGTACAGGCTGATTCAATGTGGAAGATGATCGATTTCCATCTCAGGAACTGTGGAGTTTAAGTCACAAGATTTAAATTTCTACTCCTACCCTCACTCACATAATGCAGTATCCGTTTGGGGCGAAGGTCCCAAAATATATTTTTTAAAAATCTAATGTTAAATTTGAAAAATAACGAAAAATTATACGCATATTCGATGAAATTTGCAAAAAAAAAGAAATTAAAATAAAATTTCAAAAAATGAAGGATACTTTTTTGGACAGCATCCCCTGGTTGAAAAGTCATCAGCCACTGTTGTGTGCATATTTTGTTTAAAATTTTAGATATAATAAACTATTATTTCTTAATTTTTTTATATTTTAATATAACTATATAATTTTAAATATTTTGAAAGATTTGCTCCCCTTTTTTTCTTGTACAATTGTACAT
This sequence comes from Forficula auricularia, assembly GCA_024734495.1. NCBI lineage: Eukaryota > Metazoa > Arthropoda > Insecta > Dermaptera > Forficulidae > Forficula > Forficula auricularia. Next base: position 36,769 of record JALMQS010000390.1, read on the forward strand.
AATATATATAACGAGCTCTTCGTGCGTGCCTTCGGCACGCCCTCGAAGCTCGACCCTCGGGGCTGATGTGTCCTGGCGGGCAGCGTCTAGGGCCAATAATTTTATTCCCTTTAAAAAATCACTCTCTATATCTGTAAACTTCAGAAGACACATCGTCTCTTAAAAGTTTACCCGCATATTCGTCCTGAGACATTGATCTATTGATATGTGTATTTTTTAATGGGTGGAGGTCTACAAATTTTATTCCTCCATCCGGAATCGTGGAGATGGAGGGCAATGAAAGTTAGAGAAGAGGAGAGAGCCTAGAGGACATGTATAGGGTTGGCGGGGTGAATGATTTAAAACGTCATGAAATTTATCGCAAGAACTTGTTAAATTAATTTCAGACATAATTTGGCTTTCAAAGTCTCAACATATATATACATTATAAATGTGAACATTTGTCGGCGCGTTATCTTTTCAAAAATCAGGACTTACTTAAAACGCATCGGAACAAATTATTAAAAATCGGAACTCTTCAGCCAAAAGCGGGACGTCTGTTCACTTTAATTAAATATCATCACGTTAAACTTGCAAAGTTATAAATTCAATGTCAAAGAACGTAACAAATTTTATTTTAAATCAATTGAAGAACGTTGTACATTCCAATAGCTATGATTTAAGGAACTGCTATGGAACCCGGTACCCGTCTTGATTTCAACTCTTTTGTTTGCGAAGTCGACTACCTCGAACGTCGTTTGTACCGGACTTGGCCCTTTTTCACATTTATATTTTTGGTCAGATTTTATATTACAAAATAACAAATAAATGAATTTTTCATCTAATTCTTAGACTAAGTTCTATTCTGGGTTCAATTTGGCCGAGCAGAAATTGTTAATAATATAAACTGTAAGTATTTATTAATATTGATGATAAATGACATTTAGAAAATATCCTCTTAATTAATGGAATTGGTTTATTCTAATATACGTTCAGATCAAACATTCAACACTGACCTGGCTCGTGATTAAGTTTACTCGAATTGTTATTAATAAATTACAATCGCATTTTAGAATAGAATTTTGTTGACCGCCTACCTAGGTGTTTGTTACACATTTCTAAAATTAACTCCCTTCATCCCTGTTGCTCTTTTAATAAATACTAATGAAGTGATTCATTTGCATACGGTCAATTGAATTCTATTACAGGCACAATGGTAAACTAACAGTTTTTGAGGACCTTATGGTTTATAGTTTATGCCTCCTTTCCTCAGAATTCTTTTCTAAACCGGCATTTTTCTAAAAGAAAATAAACTGGTATGTGTACCACACGACGTTCACTTACAACAACCGAGATTAGCCAACACACACACACACACACACATATACATACACTTTGAGTTGCCCGACTGAAATATAGTATAGTTTTATAAAGAGAAATCAATGAGGTTGTCCTCTGTTTGACACAAATAAACATATTCATAGACGTACCAAAATATATAATTTATTTGTTTGAGACTATATTTTCGAAGGTTTGACCTTCATCATCAGTCTTTTTAATTATAAATATTTTAAAGGTTACAATAAAAGAGTGTGTCTTCTGTTGGAAAAATATATTTTTTTTAATTGAAGTCTTTAACACATCAATTCCTGTGAATCAATCATAATAGACTGAAGAAGAGGGCAAAGCCCTCGAAACTATAGTCTCGTTGAAAATGAATTAAAAAACTATTTTTCAACCAGAAGTTACACTCTTTTATTGTCTCGTTTAATTTATATAAACATTCTACTATTCTCAGGAAAAAGAAACTTTCAATTTAATAAACATTTTATCTGTTATTTCTCATGAGTTCAAATACCTAATTAGATTATAGGATAGGTAAATTTGTTTTGTTTTAATAGCTCAATAAACGAAACTGAAGGACACATTGAAACATTTTATTTATATCAATGATTTCCCTTTAGGAATCAACAACTGCTACTCTTGATAAAACAAAATGTTTTCAATTATGTATAGAGTTTTGGAGACAGAAGACTTCGAAAGTTGAACCTCACGAATATAAATGTCATACATTAACTTCCATGATTCGTGATGTAAGTGAAAGTAAAAAAAAAATTAAATTGGAAATTTATGTTTATGAAATATTTTTAATCTTTTGGTATTTTTCAAGTTTTTGAGTAGTGGCATATTTGATTTTTAACTCTGTGCTCTCAATTAAAACTCATTTATAAAATTTCAGTTTTCAAAAAATTAGCTTCATTTTTAGAGTATCTATGACAATTTCATTATGAATTCAATCAGGAAAATATTAAATTATATATGTTTGCCCTTATGTTTTAAAACCTTGTGAATTTTAATTAGCTCATACTCTATTTCATACCATCTTAAAAAACTTTTAGTTTTCAAAAAATCACCTCATTTATTGAACAGTCTCTTCTCAATTTCTATTTTAATTGAACCTGAAAAATATACGAAATGGAAAATTATTGCTTGTCAAATATTCTTATAAGTTTTTGAATATTTTTAAGTCTTCTAGAATTTTAAGATGCATTAAAAATGTGTGCACCCTTTTCTCCTATTTTAAGCCTTTCTATAAAATTACAGTTGAAGTCTCATTTTTTAAAAACCACCTCTTTTTTTAACGATCTATGGAATAAATTAGAATATACCTAACCCCTAAATAACAAAATATATGTGGGGAATTAATTGTTTAATTAAGTATTTAATTTAAAAGTGAATTATATTGATTTCTGTTTAAGATCACATGTTTGGCAAATGTGTGGCTCACTTTCTGCCCTTTTATGGTGGGAGGTCGAAGGGGGTGAAACCCGCCCTTCTACATATATGTGATGTGATAATTTCAGAAAAGGAAAATAATGGAGGCGAAATCAGCCTCCAGACTGAATACACTATGTAGAGAGTAAAAATTTTGTCATAAATTCCCGAATTCTTTTAAATAAGCTGCAACATTTAATCTGATTTCTGACGCTCTTGTGGTCAAGAAGATATCAATATTTCAGTATCATAAATCTTTTTATTCTTAGGAATTCTAAAATTTTGTTTTTGGACCGAACACCTTGAGGATAAAGGTATTTTAAACCCTTTTTAGATTAGATTTCTCCTTCGTAAAATGAGTCATTTATTATCTTTTTCAGAATCCCTTCGATTTCGAAGCTTCTTTTTAAATGATGTCAAACCGTACCCTATAGATTTTAATTTCCAGCCAAAATTCGATTATGGCTTTCCTCTAATAAAATGTACCTCTTTAGTTTTTTACAACTAGCTCATTGATGGATATATTATTAGTTAACCCTAAAAAATTTACTAATTCAATTATTCACATTTTCTTTAGCATTATTTAAAAAAATCGGATTTATCAAAAACAATATTCAATTCAATTAATCTTTTCTTGTTTTCTTTTGCTGATTGTCGGATATACTTTTCTGTTTTCTAATCACTCCTATTTATTTGCTCTGATAATAATTACTTTCTCCCTATTGTAAAGAAATCCCTACGAAGTGTATGTTGTTCAATGGAAACTATCCATCTACCATCAAGTGAATTTAATTTGTCTTTGAAATGTTTACCCTATCCATTCGATCAGATGGAACAGCTGAACAAATGTACTAAATGCTTTAGGAGAGCAAAATTCATGTCATTTATGATAGATATCTTATTTCTTGAAGAGTCTCACAAACACTCACAAATACCTAGATCGTCATTTTTATTAGATTTCAAGATTAGCCCAAGCAAATTTTAACTACCATAATTATTCAAAGTCTAATAATTTGAATTAGTTTAAATAATTGGACAGGAAATTAATTTTCATTTTAATCCTATCTTGGTAAGGAAACTCAAGAACAAATCATACATAGGCAACTTGTTCTGATGCCAAAATATTTGGATTCCCAAAACGAAAAACTTTTTTTTTTTTTTTTTTTTTTTTTTAATGATATTGATGAGAGAAGGAGATACACCAGAAGGTGGATCCCCTAAAGGCCTGTATGGGCTGGCCCCTCAATCGTGAAAAGAACAGAGCAGAAGGAAAAGAAGCCGGGATCACGAGCCAATCTCAGAAACTTAGATACAATTCAATATCCAATTTACCAAGGTTTTAGGGGCTTCGAGCAGTGGTAAATCCTCCGCGCGATAAATTCGGTTAAATTTATCTCCCACTTAATTTTTATTACCAGACCCTATACTTACAGAAAAAATGTCTGGGTATAGCCGGGAATCGAACCCGAGACCTCCGGGTTGCCAGTCAGTTGTTCTGACCATTACACCACCGAGGCGGAACTTATTACATTTTGAAACTTCTAGCTCTAGTTGGAAAATGAAGAAAATCAGAAAAATGCAAATTATTATTAAAAGAGTTATCGAAATGTTGTAGCTATAGTGAAATTAGTCACATAAGTTTGTTTGATAAAATCATAGAGTGTCCTCTGCTTGAACGAAGATATCATAAATATTTGCTTACTTATCAGAGGGGTTGCCCTCCTGAAATCGAATTCAAGTGTCGGAAAATTGTTCAGGACATTGGCAATTGGGTTGAATTTCCAAAGTGGTGAGAGCCCTTCTGACATTTAAGCAAACTTAGAAACATCTTAAATCTATTGATTGGCAATAAAGTAATTTTGGTTTTAAAGTATGAAAAAAAACTCATTTTTTTAATACAAAGAATAAACTTTAATCAATTATATATTTTCCATTTTGCTCAAGACCTTTTGCCATCTTTCTTGCAGTTTCATTTTTCCGCGCTCATAGAACTTCTGGATCTTATCAGAAAATTAAAAAAAATAAATAAAAAACACGCTTCTAAAAAGTACAAAATAATGTATTAATCAAAAAGTGTGGGGCGCAGAAACATGTACTTTTAATTAATTTCGACAAAGTTTTGATTAAGTAATACATTATTTTCTACTTTTTAAAAGCGTGTTTTTAAGTTTTTTAAAAATATAATTTATTATTAAATATTCCATCGCCTCCCAATCGATCGCAGACCCCAAAGATCGAAAATAATTTTCTCTTCACCCGGGGCGCGACCACAACGAGGCCGTGTAAAGACAATTAATAACAAATTTAAATTTAGGGAACGAAGAAAAGTTTATTTTTATTACAGACAAAAGGATCAGCCGGCGATCGATTGGGAGGCGATGGAATATTTAATTGTTTAATTAATGAATCAAGGCCTAGGCTGCGAATAATGAACGAGGAGAGGATTAAAAGAAATTCCATAATTCATATAGACAGAAGGTATTAGTTTGGGATCAGGGATCAGTAGCTTAGTGGATATAGGAGTTAAAAATCTTATGACAAAGCATTGCAGTACACATGCAAAGATCCCGGGTTCGAGCCCCGGCTGATCCTTTTGTCTGTAATAAAAATAAACTTTTCTTCGTTCCCTAAATTTAAATTTGTTATTAATTGTCTTTACACGGCCTCGTTGTGGTCGCGCCCCGGGTGAAGAGAAAATTATTTTCGATCTTTGGGGTCTGCGATCGATTGGGAGGCGATGGAATATTTAATTGTTTAATTAATGAATCAAGGCCTAGGCTGCGAATAATGAACGAGGAGAGGATTAAAAAGAAATTCCATAATTCATATAGACAGAAGGTATTAGTTTGGGATCAGGGATCAGTAGCTTAGTGGATATAGGAGTTAAAAATCTTATGACAAAGCATTGCAGTACACATGCAAAGATCCCGGGTTCGAGCCCCGGCTGATCCTTTTGTCTGTAATAAAAATAAACTTTTCTTCGTTCCCTAAATTTAAATTTGTTATTAATTGTCTTTACACGGCCTCGTTGTGGTCGCGCCCCGGGTGAAGAGAAAATTATTTTCGATCTTTGGGGTCTGCGATCGATTGGGAGGCGCTGGAATATTTAATTGTTTAATTAATGAATCAAGGCCTAGGCTGCGAATAATGAACGAGGAGAGGATTAAAAAGAAATTCCATAATTCATATAGACAGAAGGTATTAGTTTGGGATCAGGGATCAGTAGCTTAGTGGATATAGGAGTTAAAAATCTTATGACAAAGCATTGCAGTACACATGCAAAGATCCCGGGTTCGAGCCCCGGCTGATCCTTTTGTCTGTAATAAAAATAAACTTTTCTTCGTTCCCTAAATTTAAATTTGTTATTAATTGTCTTTACACGGCCTCGTTGTGGTCGCGCCCCGGGTGAAGAGAAAATTATTTTCGATCTTTGGGGTCTGCGATCGATTGGGAGGCGATGGAATATTTAATTGTTTAATTAATGAATCAAGGCCTAGGCTGCGAATAATGAACGAGGAGAGGATTAAAAGAAATTCCATAATTCATATAGACAGAAGGTATTAGTTTGGGATCAGGGATCAGTAGCTTAGTGGATATAGGAGTTAAAAATCTTATGACAAAGCATTGCAGTACACATGCAAAGATCCCGGGTTCGAGCCCCGGCTGATCCTTTTGTCTGTAATAAAAATAAACTTTTCTTCGTTCCTAAATTTAAATTTGTTATTAATTGTCTTTACACGGCCTCGTTGTGGTCGCGCCCCGGGTGAAGAGAAAATTATTTTCGATCTTTGGGGTCTGCGATCGATTGGGAGGCGATGGAATATTTAATTGTTTAATTAATGAATCAAGGCCTAGGCTGCGAATAATGAACGAGGAGAGGATTAAAAAGAAATTCCATAATTCATATAGACAGAAGGTATTAGTTTGGGATCAGGGATCAGTAGCTTAGTGGATATAGGAGTTAAAAATCTTATGACAAAGCATTGCAGTACACATGCAAAGATCCCGGGTTCGAGCCCCGGCTGATCCTTTTTGTCTGTAATAAAAATAAACTTTTCTTCGTTCCCTAAATTTAAATAATTTATTATTTTTATAGAGAAAAGCTTGTGGAATTTAACAGAATGAAATGTATTTATTTTTATTATTTTTGTATAATTTCATTTAAATTGAGTAGGTAAACAATTATTTTTATAGAAAAATGTTTGCAGAATTTAACAGAACAAAAGTCACATGATACATTCATAGATAAATACATACATTCATACAGGTGAAGCTAATATAAAGCGTGTAAAAACTGATCCAAGGTCGATTTAAGGTCATCGTCATTTGTGAAATTTTTACCATTCAAAGAGTTCTGCAAACTTCGAAATAAATGGTAATTAGATTGTGCCAGGGCAGGGCTATATGGGGATGAAATATCACTTCCCAACCAAGCTCCAATAATTTCCCACGAGTTACCAAAGATGTGTGAGGCTTTGCATTTTCACTGTGGAACACAATTCCTTCACGATTTGCCAATTCTGGCCGTTTTTCTTTGATTGCTTCATCCAGTTTCATTAGTTGTTGACAGTAAACATCTGAATTGATTGCCTGGTTCCTTGAAACCAGCTCAAAATACACAACACCTTTGTAATCCCACCAAATTGACAGCATGATCTTTTTGTGATACAATTCATCTTTTGGTCTGATTTGTGCTGGTTCATCATGCTTGGACCGAATGATGTTACTATAGGTGACCCATTTTTCATCACCAGTGATGATTCTTTTCAAGAAAGGATCGTTTTTATTGCGCTTAAGATGCATATCGCAAATATTTATTCGTTGTGTTAAGTGAATATCTTTGAATTCATGGGGAGCTCAAATATAGAGCTTCTTTACGAGTCCAAGACGTTTTAAGTGATGTTCAATGGTTGTGTGCGATACATTTAACCTCTCTGCAATCTCTCGAACAGTTACCATATATGACGATCCTCTTTAATAAAGACATTGATTTGGTCATCATCAACTTTTTAGTAAGCCGATCAGAACTTTGGTCATCTTTGAGTGAAAAATCTCAAGAACGGAATTTTTTAAACCAATTCTGACACGTGCGCTCTGTTATGCAATCAACACCATAACCTTCACAAATCTCTTTGTGAGCCTCTGCAGCATTCTTTCCTTTACGGAAATAAAAGTAAAATATGCCGAAAATGTTGGTTTTTGCACTCCATATTAAAATTGACCCTTTATAGCTCAAAGTTGTTCCTTCTATTCAATTTTGGAAAATTTTATAGAGCTGTTAAAAAAAAATCTTTTTAAGGTTACGTTCAAAATTAAAAGAGTCTCTATGGACACTTCTCTGTTCATCTGTCAGAGAAACAAAATTGAAATTTTTAAGTTCTACGATTTTTTTTTCAAAAATTTTTACTGATAGACATTTTTTTTAAAATAATAAATTTCACTAAGAATACAATTCTTATGATTCTTATTATATAAAGTTTTTTCGTAAGTTTTAATACTTTGGTTTCGATCAAATTTTGTTTTTCCAAATAGTTTAACACTTTTTGAGATATTTTTAAAAATTTAGGGAAAATTACCAATTTTTTATCCACAATTAGTCAAGCCTATACTAATTTGTTATATAATAAAAATGAAATTATATAAATATATGAAGGGGGAGGTGGAGACAGATGTTCATGTTAGTCACATCGTTTAATCACACCAGATTTTTTTGTAACTGTTTGCGAACATTAGATCGGATAACCTAGCAAAAATCGATAATAATTTCCTTTCTGCACACACCGTATCCATCTCTAGTGACTAAGTGGGTGTTCGCACAGGCTGTTAGGAATTGTTTTCCTTGGAATTTGAGAAGTTAGCTCTGAACACTTATCCCAGTCAAGAGATGAACTGGAAGCCATTTCGTCTTTATTTTGGCACAAACAAAAAAGAGCAGCAAGTTGTGTTGGCAATGCACCTCCTGGAGCCCCGAATCGCCGTCTGGAGCAGCTTCGGATTCTGGTCTGAGGCACCGCTATTGTCTCTCTATGATTACTCGTTAGATTTTCTTTAGCATTATATGACAAGCGGTAACGGTCCATTCTCCACACCATTCATCCCTTGTCATTGTTTTAAACAACTTTATCCCAGGCTCGCAGTTTTGTAATGTCATCACGCTTTCGTGATTCATGGACTCCACGTCCGTTTCCATTGCTCCAATTAAAGAGTTGGGGTCGCTCCTGAGGACCATAGCGCTTTTAGCGTTTCCTCATCACTCATTAACCAGATCTTCGTAGCATAATATCGATCGACCACTGTCTCAGAAACTGTGCCGTTTTTTATTCTTCTTCTAGTTCATTTTTCTTCTGTGTTTTCTATCCAGAAAGAGATTTTAAATTCCTAAAAATATATATTGAAAAATACGATGTTGTTGAAAATGACTTATTCTAAGTGAAAGATTCGTTTGTGAAGTGACCAGCTGACTATTACATTGAAGGAGACAATAAAAGAGTGTGTCTTCTGCTGGAATCCTTCAATATATAAAAATTCTGCTACCCTCGGCACAAAAACCTTCAAATTACTATTACATCTTACATGAAAACAAATTTACAAGTGATCGTTATAATCGTTTGTTTGGCTAACTTGCTATGACAGCAAACCGAATTTTCTATATCCATTCGGCCAATTGAGCCCATGAGAAATAACAGATAAAATATGTATAATTAAAAATACTGATGTTGAAAGTCAAACCTTCGAAACTATAGTCTTAAACAGATCATTTATATACAGTGTGCGAGGCATGAAGTGTTATAAATTCAAAACACTATCGAGAATTTATTTTTATTTACTACAAAGGCAAAAATATTCTAAATATATTATATTTTTTATAGAACATCCTTTTATTCGATATATCCACCTTTTCCTTTAATAATTAGATCAAGTCTGTTAAAAAAACGACTCATATGCTGCACTAACGTGGTCTGGCGAAATTGGTTTCCATTCTCGACGAAACGCTTACTTTAACTAGTCCAAACTTCCATATTTTTTAGAGCAAACCCTGGCCTCTAAAATGGCGCAAATGGAAAACTCCATTGGATTTGCATCTGGTGGATTCGAAAGCCATTGTAGAGCCAAAATAGAGTGGGAACGTTTTTTCTTAACCAATCTTGATTCACACAAGCCTTATGTGATGGTGCTGAATCTTTCTGAAACGTCCAGAGTCTGGAGCCGAAATGCTTACGTGCCCAAGGCTTCAGAGCAGCTTCCTTAACCATTTAGTGGAATTTACCTTGGTGCCAGGTTCCAAAAACACAAATGGAGAGCGCTCATTAGTAGTTACTGTGGCCCATACCATCACCTGAACAGGATAATGACTTCTGGAGACCAAGCGAGTGTTCAAATTCTCGTTTGATCTTTCACTTAACCATACCCGATCGTTTTGTTTGTTCCTAAATTGTTCAATGTTGAAAATTTTTCCCCAGAAAAAACAATGTTTGGAAATTCACCAGTCGTGTGCAAGCGTTTCAACTCTTTCGCTCTTTCCAACCGTACTTTCGTCTGCTTAGGGTTGAGCTCATGAACTTTTCGCAAGGCTTATCATGAAGATGATTTTCCATTATTCTTCGAATACTCCGGTCAGATACATGTATTTCCTTGGTGATTTTTCTGGTGCATTGCATCGGATTTCGTTGAATTCGAGCCTTCACTTTACGATTCATATCTGGACTAGTAGTACTTCTTTTCGGACTGCCTCCATAGCGTTTTTTACACTACCAGTATCGTTGTAACGATTTATGGTTCGGGACACGAACATTTTATTCACTTCCAGATGCTGGAGCTCTTTGACAATTGCTGAATTCGATTTTCCAGACAAATAAAGCGCAATAACACTATTACGTTTGAAATCCGTGGTTATAAATTTTTTTTGAGACGCAATAAACGAAAACGCTTTCGTACGCTTGTTAACAACTAAATGAATAAACAGTATCTTCAATTTAAGTAAAAAAAATTTGAACGGTTTGACACCTATAGAGGTTTGAATTTAGTAACACTTCATGCCTGGCACCCTGTATATACATGTTTATATTTGGTATATATATTATGTATAAATGTACTAGTATATGTTTATTTTCATCAAACAGAGTACAAATTTTCATTTCTATTAGTCTTCTTTTTCTATTCAACATAAAATACCTATTTTAAAAACTAAACCTTTATAATAAAATTATATTAAAAAACATAAATTTATATCAAAATCTACTAGACATGAGAAAATAAACTTAACTTCAGTTCCTAAAAAATGTTAATACCCACATAGAGTAAAAGTAAAATCATAAGCCCTTGTTTTAATTACATTTCAAATTAAAAGCCCCAACATTTTATTGTACCTATTAACTATGAAAATTTTTCTGGCATTGATTAAATGTATATCAACCAAGTTTTTACCTCAAACTAGTCTTCATACTGAATACTCTATTATGATAAAGTAAAAAAAAAAAAATTTCTAGACTTTCTTGAATTATAATATAAAATAAAAAGTTTTTTTTTTGATATATTTTAGCTTTAAACACTTGAGTCTTTGAAATTTGCAATTGACGTTGGGTGTGAAACAACAACACCAATATGACATGACAAAGAACATTAGAAAGAGAAAATACTCTTTAGATTATATAATAATATCTGGTAAGCCGTGAGATTTCATGATAATGCCTTTAAAGCTTAAATTATATTTTTCTTTATTAGTTCCTTAATTAAATATTGTATTGTCATAAAAAATACGTAAGTGTGCAAAATATCGTCACGTTAAAAGAAGGTCGGAATTCAATTATAAGATTCTACCCAGGCAAACGACTGAAATAGAAGGAGGAGCATATAGTTAGAAACATTATGTAAAAAATAAATTTCTTTTAACAATTTCTGAAAATCCAAATTTTTCTCTAGTTAACCAATTTTGATAATAGTTTCTATTATCTTCAATCAGCCAACTATAATTTCATGATATTATAATAATTATCAATATAATAATATTTTTTTGTAATCCTAGTGGTTAAGCAGTTAGTGAGTGTGTCTTCGTTCAGTGTCGGCTCTAATCATCATTGATCAGTGAAGTTTTTTTTTCCATAAATATTTTCTAGTATCTTTCATCTTCCTCACGCTAACTAACACCTTCGTTAACATCTTTAAATAACCGGTAATAATATTTTAAGGGGATTCCATTTTCTTAATTCAAAAAAAAAAAAAAAAGGATTATATCATTCGAAAACTTGAATTAATAAAGTAGAGTTTGGATTAATATGGACAAAAAATGTCACATAAAACACAGATCTCTAAACGAACCAAAACTAGAAAACTGCAAAAAAAATTTCAAAATAGGCACATATTCAATACAGGTTATCTTGGAAATGTTTTCAAATGGTTTTTTGCAAATTGTATTTAAGAAATGTCTGAAAAACCATTTTCAAACATTTCTGATTAGATTTTGAGTTTTCTAACTTCATAACTTTCAGAGTCCCATAACTTAGAAAATCAGAAAAAATTGAATCGTTATATTGGGAGCTATCAAATAAGTAGCTGTAGCTAATGAGTAATGAGGCAAATTTTAGAACACAAGCTAGAAACTTGTTGTGTAGCAAATTATATTTTGTAACTGGAGGAAAAAACAAAAACCATTCAAATACCTACCCGGTAAGTTCGCCAATTAGAGCCACTCTAGTAATAAGATTAAATATAATAAAATATTAGAAATGTATTTATTATTTTAATTAGCTAGAAAAAATATTTTCTGTATTTTTGAGCCGGAAGTTCTAATGCTAGAGCCCACATTTTTAACAGCTATCCGTATTGGAAATACAAACATGTTGCCATTAGAACGAACTTTCTACGACTTTACGTTCTTGCGTTATCTTAGGTATCGGCGAGGGGTGAACCGCGACATAAAATCGTGTACACCTACTTCCACTTCCCCTTTCATTTCCATGTAGAAGACAATAGATAACAATAGATTATCTAATGAATTCCAAAGTAATTTCAAATAATTCAAAAGACGGTGTACACCTAATTCCAATCGCGGTCCACCCCACGGGTATCGGTATCCAGAGGACACACAATTCAAAAAAATTGGTCGAAAATTATTTTTCATCAGGATTCAAACATTTATAAACACAATGAAACAAAAAAAATATAATAAATTCAATACTATTAGTGCCTCCAGGCAGGCAGGCTACGCCGCCGAGTAAAATAATATAAATAAAGACTTTATCTTCTGATTAATCTGAATGCTATTGATAATTTTGCTGCCACGATAGGAGAGCTGTCATCTCTCTCGGGAATCGAACCAGAATGCCAAAAATGTCCAATGCCCTTGGCATTTGGGTTGGATTCCCGAGTGGAAGAGCCCTTCTGGTACGCAAGAAGAATTATCTATATATCTCAGATTAAGAAGAGGGCAATCTCTATGATTTGATTTTAGTACACAAGTTCTTACCTATATACCTAGTTACAACTTTCTAGAATAAATATTTGTTCACTGACAAAAAAATTCACTCAAATTTGCGGAAAAATACCGAACCCTAAAGTAGTTTTCAAATCTTCCTCCGATTCTAAGTAATGTTCTCTGTGTTTAGGATCTGCATTGGCCTGCTCTGCGGAGAAGAAATGGACCAGCCAGCCATTGATCCAATTAAGGACCAGGCTCGAGGTGACTGGCACACTTAGACATCAGCCCACTAGTAAGTATTCTTCGTTCGAGGTCTGACAAATGAGTGAATCGGGATAATCCGGTGGAAAGATCTTGGCCGAGAAGGTAGAAAGCTACCATCATTTTCTAATTATCTTTGTCCCGTCTATTCAACTAGTTATTAGATACGGAGAGATGATAGAGAGCGTTTCTAGAATTGTGTCCATCTTGTTGGACGGCCCTGTTGGGCCCAATTAAGCTCGTTTTTGTTGTAGAGGGTCCTGAGGCCTTCCTGGCTGCTACCGATTGTCCTTACATTCGATTTACGTTTATTAACGATATCTCAACTGGAAACAGAGTAGCAGTTTCAGGCTGAGATGCCCAATTCAGAACAGCAGATGGAACGATTATAATCTAGCCATCCTCATGATTTGGGTGATTCAATAAAGTGTTAAGGAATTCCAGGGTCTTACTTTTTTAGTCTGCCTTTTTATATTCGATTTGGTACACATTTTTTAATCAAAAAAAAAATAAAAAATTAAGAATATAAAAAAAAGGAATATTTTATTTCAAAATGCACTAAAAATCTAAATAAATTTTTCTACCTGAAAATTTGCATACACACATGAGTAGAAATAATCTTTTAGGTAGGTACTGGAGAAAAATTTAATTTATACTTTCTAGTGTAGTTTTTTCAAATCTCATTCAGACTTTGGGGGGATGGGGTAAGAGCAACACCTATATCAAAGTATATTAGTTATAGAAAATACATTTTAATTTACAAAAGATAGTATCTCGTAATCCGTAAGATTTCTCGTTAATATTTATTTTATATTTGAATTATATTTTACACTAAAAAATACTGATATTGGCGAAATATTGTATTGTCTTGCCAAATACGCATCTGTGCGAAATTTTCAGAAATTCGATTCTGTTGAAGCGAGTTAATATTAAAAAGGTACATCTATTAATATTATAGATACATTTTTCCTGTGAACATACTATATTATGATTATTTTAATATTAATACAATAATCAAACATTTTTTCCACCATAACTCAAAAACGGAAAGTTCATTCTTGTAGAAAATTTTTGTATTTTCAATTTCGGAGAACTGATTAGATTTTGGACTCTCTAGCTTTAGAACGTTCTCTTTAAAAATACGGAGAAAATAATTTGTTGAATGATTTTATTTATATTTTAAGATGGTGTATTTATAATATAGGCATAAATGAACAATAAGTTAATTATTAATTACACGGGCTTTCTAGAGTGTTCAAATAGTTTTCACTTTTTTTATTATTATATTTAATATTATGTGTGGGTGAGTTCTTTCATTAGAATCTGATGGATGAAAATAACTAAAAAGGGCGCGGATAGAGTTATCTTTTTTTTTTTTTTTTTTTTTAATGCAATCGAATGCAAGAAGGGTGCACCAGTAAAGGTGTAGCCCCTATGGATCTCGAAAGACCCTTGCATTACCGAAGAGAAGGGAAAGTTGATTAAGTGAGAGGGTGTAGACGTAGGTGTCTATGCACCCTGGTTTTGAAGGTTTGAAGATCATAGGTGCTGGGAAAGATAGAGGCTGGGAGAGAGTTCCAGTTCCTTGAAGTCATGGGGATATATGTATTCGCGAATGAAGTGGTCCGGCACTTTTCCAATTTGACCGCAAAAGAGTGTTGGGAGTCGGCAAAACGTGTGCTGCGTGCAAAGTATGCTTTGGGGGAATTATTGACTTTATCTCATCAGAGCACCTGCCGTGATAGTATCTATAGAAAAGGGAAAGGGCAGAGACATCTCTTCGATGAGCCAACGAGTCGAGGGAGTCGGTGAGGGTAGAATCGTCAATTAGCCTGACGGCTCGTTTCTGAATTGCATCAAGGGTAGCAAGAGAATATTTTGAGGCTCCTCTCCACAGATGAGAGCAGTATTCGAGATAGGGGCGGATTTGGGCCTTGTAGATGGTGAGAAGTTGTGGGGGTTTGTAAAATCGCTTGGACCTGAATAAGAAGCCAATCTTCCTTGCTGCAGATTTCGCCACAGAGGAGATGTGTTCATTCCAAGACAGGTCAGATGCGACAGAGACGCCCAACATGGATAGGCTGTCACACATTTTCAGGGTATTCGAATCGAAGTGAATATCAGGAAATCTCTATTTTCGCGCCTAGAAATTAGACAACATTGAGTCTTATTTGAATTAAAGTTAACTAAATTTTGAGAGCCCCATTTATTCAGATTGTCTAGGTCGAGAGTAATTGAGGAGGCAATATTGATTCGATTATTCGGGAGAGAGGGTTTGCCGTGTAGAGTGCTATCGTCGGCGTAACAATGAGTGGGGTTTGCCGTTTGATCAATAAGGTCGTTTATATAAATAAGGAAGAGTGTGGAGGAGATTACAGAGCCTTGGGGAACACCAGAGTTTGTAGAGAACGATTCAGATGATGTACCATCCACCACAACTTTTATACTTCGGTTTGTCAGAAAGCTTTCTATCCATTTGCGAAGTGTTGGTGTGAATCCAAAGGCTGGCAGTTTGGCAAGAAGATTTTTGTGCCAAACCTGGTCAAAAGCTTTGGAGATATCAAGGGCTACAGCGAGGGTTTCTTTTCCGGCCTCTAGAGTATTGTTGAAGGTGTGGGTGACATAGGTTAAGATGTCGCCTGTGGAACGATTTTGTCTGAATCCATATTGCCTATCGTGAATTAATTTATTGTTTTCTAAGTGATGAAGGACGTGTTGGTTTATGACTAATTCCATTAATTTGGAAAGAACAGAGGTGATCGAGATAGGCCTGTAATTAGAGATTTGAGATGTGTCTCCTTTTTTAGGAATAGGTGTGACTCTGGCTATTTTCCAGCTTTTGGGGAATATGCCCGACTCGTAAGAGAGTTGGAATAGCTTGGATAAGATAGGGGCAAGTTCAGGGGCGCATTTTTTAATGAGAATTGGTGGGATGTTATCCGGGCCTGCGGCGGATTTGGAATTTAATTTATTAATGGCTTTTATGATTATTTGGGGCCTGAAAATTATTTTGT
The DNA here is from genome assembly GCA_024734495.1 of Forficula auricularia. NCBI lineage: Eukaryota > Metazoa > Arthropoda > Insecta > Dermaptera > Forficulidae > Forficula > Forficula auricularia. The sequence continues at coordinate 53,212 of JALMQS010000390.1, forward strand.
TCATGAGGTTGGTTTGGGGGGTATAAGTGGGCGGGTTAAGCCCTTTGTCATCTAAAGTGGAGTTAGTTGCGAAATAGGATGCTAGTGATTCGGCTTTTTCAGCGGGGGTCGTGGCTACTGAACCATTATCTTTTAGAGCTAAATGCTACAAGTCCAGGCTTGTTTCAGAGTATTAGAGATTAATTTCTTAATTTCTATTATTCTAGGAATGACCTTTTGCCTATTACACTTGGACCAATACGATACTCGTTATAGGGAGAGAAAATAGTCAATAGGGCTTCAGATAAAAATATAAAAAAGGAATTACTTGCTGCGGCTCTAAATGGCGAGAGTAAGTACCGAGTTTATTTGTATTCAGAATATCTAGCACTTTCATTTTATGAATTTTTTTTTCGATCGTTTGAAATTTTCCAAATTTTTTAAGGTTAAATCTGACTTGCAAGTCGAATCTTGAAACATTTTTTTTATCATTTGAATTCATAATATAAACCAAGTGACTGCATCGAATCGTCAAAATCCATTCAGGGACCACCAACCACTTGAGCTTACAAAAAAAAAAATAATGAATAAATAAAAAAAATCTTTCGACGAGAAAGAAGTGTTTTTTCTCTCTAGCCTCTAAGAATCTCATCACTTAATTATTAATTGTGAGAAATTTCTTTGGAAAATCGTCGGTCCCTCGTTTGCATTTGTTTCTATAAGAAATGAGCGGATTGATTTGTCTTTTGTGGATCGTTTTTGGTTTCGATTGATTGAACCATGCTCTCTAGTGACTGACTTGGGCAAAAAAAAAAATAACTTATTTGACATATAACGTCGTTTTTATTAAACGTTATTTGATAAATCGACAAGCGATTGATTTATCTTTGACATACATAATAAAACGTTCTTCACGGCAAATGAGCAAATTTCCGCCACAGCGCCATTTTGAAAAAACAAGAATATCTGAAGCTTAATCGACACCAACGATTAAAAAGAAACAAATAATAAACACTGAGTCGATGGATAAAAGTTTGAATTTTTAAATGCTTTTATTTAACCTGGTTTTTCTGTCTGTTTGCCTATCTGGATAGAATCTTGTAACTGAATTTTGACCCACCACCGACTTATAACAAGTAGATTTTCTTGATGCCACTTACTTATTTGAAATGACAACATGATATTTAATCAGTCCCAATCACAAACAAAATTTCAGGTGAAAACACCTTGCATTTTTAATGAGAGAATCTTATCAGAATCCACGACGTTTCGATACCTATTTCTGTATTCCATATTTCTGTATACACACTTTGGAATTAAAAACATAATACCTTATTAAAAAACGGAATGAATACTCTGTCGACTCCACATTTATTTTCTTTAATCTCGAGGTGAAGGTTAATTTGATTTATGAATATTCTGGTTTGTCAATTTCTGGTAGGCCAGGATGGCTGATATGACAACAAGAAAAGCCCCTCAGTCTATCAATAGACATAACTCGAAAACGACAAATATAATAGGTGTCGAAACGACGTCAATTCCGATGAGATTTTCTTATTAAAAATGAGCACATTAGATGATTTCAGCCCAAACATTTCTTTCGATAAACAATTCATCCATCGAAGCATCAAATCTGCAACCCATGCATAAAATTTGAAAAAGAATAAATTCAAAGTAACAAAGTTCACGAAACATTTCTATTTCTATAAGTTATCCATAATTTAAGTAACTTTTGGCAATAACATATAATTATCATGCACAATTCAACCTCCCTTTCATCTACCCTAAAATTCTCTCTTTTATTCTTGTCCAAAAGGATGAGAATGAATCGTCATTCTATTTTGTTTGCGCATCAACTAAACCCTGAGATCCCCAAACCTTTTGAGTCAATAGCCATCAAATTTGGGCCTGGGAAATGGAAGACAAATCGGATCTCATGTTTTTCTGGTATTGCGGCCATGATTTCTAAAAGTAATAGCAATTAATAATTAATAAACCAAGTACAAATTATAAAATACAAAATAAATAAATAAATACTTTTTTATGCACGATTACAAACAATTCACTCATATTCAGTGTGATAAAGTAAAAGGGCAAAGAACGGAGACGTTTCTACGATGGGTCAAGAAATCGAGGACACTATAGTTCAAACTGAATCTACTATTTGTCTGATAGCTCGCTTTTGAGTTATTTCCAGGGTGGCAATATTTAGGTATTGTTTGAACATGACAAGACCGTTGACATTGCTATTTTAAATACTGCAAAATAAACAGAAGTTTTCCTTTCAAAATGTTTGTATATTTTATTATTTTCAAATAATATAAAGAAATTTGCTTTTTTTCACTATAGGAAATCCTACAAAATTTCGCATATGTAGATCTTTGATCGTTAGATTAACTGGCTTCCTTCCATGTGATGATGTGTGATTCTAAGCAAAAAAAGCACAAATCGAATATTTTAATTAATTTTCTCAATCAAAGTGATTGGCCGACACTTAAAAAAAGGTTTGCTATACAATCCGATAATTTTTAAAACGGCAGGGTGTTGTTGAGAGGAAAAAAAATTAATATAATTTCAATGTCAGCTCAAAGAAAGAAAGACATATTTAATTATTGAAAATCCAAGAGAGAAGTCAATTGCCCTGTACATTCTCCCCCATCCCCCTGCAGTCCCCCTTTTTGCCGGAGTCCAATCTGTTAATCTCAATTGAATGATTGACCACGCCTTCACATTTTTTCATTCCTTTCAAGGTGATCTCAATAGTTGGAGATCTTTTTTTATTTCAATAATCTCGCCTTGACGGCGATTTATTCTAATCTCTTTATTCATATAATTTATTCTCAAGAGTAGTGAAGGATAATTATCGGACAAGTTCGGCATCACATACGTCTAATCACAGAAGACTTGAAATTATTTCTTTTTTAATAGGCAACCGTTTCGAATCTCTTTTCGACAGAATCGGTTTCGTATATCGCCAGTAAAACTGATGGCCTGATACAATCTTAAGCGTCGTTTTTCGACTAATAAGATTTCTATTAAAAATCTCGGAGAAGATCTTTAATATGCAGCGAGCTTTGCAGAAGATTTGATATTTTATAGCAACATATAAACCCAATCGTCGAATATTACATAATATGATGATGCTGATAATAATATTCAAATAATTAAAAAATATATTAGACCGAGAGCTAGGGAACATTTCGGACGATTATTTCAGAATGCAAATAAAATATCCCATACTGCAGTGTGATCAGCACACATCCCGAAAGTGAAATTCTTACTTACCGAATCCAGTCTTTTTTAGGGTTTAATGAACACTGAAGATGTCAAAAATACTTTAAAATCGCCTCATAGTTTCTATATAAATCACAATATTTTGTACTACTCATCTGTATATCTTTGAGCATCAGGAATCTTTAATGATTAAATAAATTAGAGAAATTTAGAAAATTTAAATATATTTTTAAACTTACATAGGCGTCGTTTTTTGTTTGTTCTATTACAATTAAATAAAAAGTAAAATAGAGGGGTTTGGTAAAATTTCAAGAAACTCTTGAAATGGTCGAATTTCAAATATATCGCTTAACGACTGCATAAGAAGTTACACTTCCATGGAGTATCATGACAAATGCGATTTGTGTATGTGGGGGGGGGGGCTTTCAATGACATCAGGAACCAATGACAGGGTCCAGGGAAAATGTAACTCCGGGCCGAAAGCCGGAACGAGACAACCCCCTCTCAAGAATTAAGTGAAACCGGTCAGAAGGCCCGGTCGTCGATAGTATTAAATATATTATAAGATAGGGGGCGGATGGTAAAGTATTAGTATGGTAAAGCTTACGTAGATGGCCACATCAGATTATTTAGTTTATTTCACAATTTCTTAAAAAAAAAAAAAAAAAAACTGAAAAAACTTTAGAAATAATGTATATTTTTAATCCATTGAAAATATAGGTAAAATAAAAGAAAGAAAAGAGACTTTAATGCAAAATTCGTTTATTAAATTGATTAATCTCATCAATTGAACGTTTGTTTTTTCGTTCAATAAGCTTATACTTAATATACAATCTTTTTTCTTTTTAATTGTTTTCAACGATTTTATGTAACTTTTTTAGGCGATTTGTGTAATTTTATTTCAAAGAAGGATTTTGATAAAAAAAGATGGCGACGGCTAAGAAAAATGACCCACCTGTGGCACTAGAATCGCCATTTTGAACAAACTTAATTTGCCACCACCACTAGGTACCCACCCACGTCCTGACAACAACCATGCATCGAAACATCCCACCACCCAGTGCATTTTATTATTTTATCTCTTTCGCTCTAAAAAGGGTTTTATTAATATTGCGAATTGGAGGGAAGAGGTCGGCAGGTGGGGTCGGTGGGGGCGGTGGGGCAGGTGGTAAGAGTAGGGTCGGTGGGCCGACCGATCGTTACTTTTATCCCCCTTGATCGTATATTCCTGCCTGGATCTTTATAGAGTGGATTATTATAATTCTCTCTCTTCAGCCATGGATATAAATTTGTTCTTTTTTTTGTGCAAATAAAATAATTTCAAACGAGCAGACAGAGTTAAATAAAAAAGAAGTGAAAAATAAAAAAACAAGCAAAGGGAATTAAAGAAGTAAATTCCCCGCATTAAGTTAAATAAATCGTTTCAAAGATTATATTATATTAATTATATTATTTGATTTGATAATCATTTTATCATAGAGACAGTAAATTTTAATCTGTTACGGGCTAAAGAGCACTCACTTACGATCTTACGAGAATAAAATTGAAGTTAAAACTTTCAAGACTCAGCACAGTTTTAAGGATAAGTAAGCAATTTTAACAGCAAAGAATTTGAGCTAGAAAGTTGAAACTTAGCACAATAGTGTGCTGCTTATTAATACAAACTATTCTCCCGAATTTCAGCTGAATGTCCACCCCCGGTAGAGAATTTCCAATATAAGCCATTCCATTTTCGAGTAAAAAAGTAAAACAGGACACTATATTAGTCTCGCTAAAATGTCGTCCTGCCTGTTCGTTTGTTCGTCCGTCTGTCAGAGAATTCTATAGGGGGTTCGACTACTAAATCGCTGAAACCCTGGCTATTTTTTAAATTAATTACTGATATATCATCTTAAATGCGTACTTCTGCCCTTATATTATTACAAGATAGAAAGAACGATTTCTCAGCTTACACTGACAAAAGATTTATTTTTAATTTTTTGTGTAAGTTGTGAATTCATTTACTCTGGATAACTAGGATTAGCTGGACCAGCCCCTCTACTTAATCATCTTGATTTATTCTGTTTTGAAGTAACTGATGGGTGGTGGCTTAGTTACCCCGTTTCAAATTTCATTATCAGATAACTGGGCCCCACTAAACCTTCCAACAGGTTGTGTTTAGAAATTTTTAAATTCTGTGAATACCTACAATAATTCATTTACAAAAGATCAGCAAAAAGTATAACATAAAATTTAAATTGTGTTCTGTGTTGTGATATCAAACATTGTATTTTTGAAATATAGATAAAAATTGTAAGCTTCACACTTTACACTAGTTCGTAATAAAGCAGTGGTTCCTAACCTAGGGGTATTTACCCCCATCGGTAATGATACTTGAAGGGGGTAATCAGACTAATTTATATATTTTTTACTCAGAGAAAGTGGTGTAGGTTTTAGGTGAAACATGATATTAATTAATAAAGTAAAGGGTGTGTAGTTTAATCTGTAAACTTTCCTGATGATGGACTAATAATCCGAAATATATTGAGTTTGTGAAAACTTCTTTGAGTTTTATTTCATTCACTGTGAAACTACACACCCTTTACTTTATTAATTAATTTATATATGTTGACAGATACAATTTTTCCGCTGCGGGGCGGGCCGAGGCGAGGATGGCTCGAGACCGGTCGCTCACTCATTTAAGGTTTGTCTAGATATAGACTTAACATAATATTTTTTTTCTCAAACCGGGACAATTTCGAGAGCTAGGTAATTCGAAATAAAAAGCTGACGTGTTCTGATGTGGCCATCCACTTGACTGTACCATACAACCTGGCCCCTCACTTATATTTAATAAAATTATTTATAATCATGTAGAGGAGGGCGGTTAGTTTTTGCATTTTGACTTCTGGGGGCCTACTGATTTGCGAGTCTTGAAAAAGTTTTATCTTTTTCTTCTATATCTTTGTATTTTTAATCTCGTCTAGAAATTCCCTGCAATCTATTTCACAATTAACTTTACTGAGACAGCACTTAATAAAACCTGGACAAAATGACAAACTGACCGGGACACCTGAACCATACCTTCAAACTGGTGCAGTCTCGGTCAAGCCGAGACGTATGATAAGCCATCTAGATAGTATCACTGTGGTTCACATACACAGAAGGAAATAATCTGAGCTTCAGCCGGCTGTCAGATCGGACTTTTTAAAATTTGAAAATACTTATATGACCGTAACTTTCAAAAATTTGAAATCACAATGAAATAATTTAACTTGATTTTCATTTAATGTTCACCTTTATATTATAAAACTAATTTGTATAAGAAAATGACAATTTTTCTAGTTCTCAAAATATATTTGTTTTTAGTGTCATAGGATTAGCAAATTTTTATATTTATCATACCATCAAATTTCTACAAATACAAACTGAAAGAACATTGAGGGGATTTTTAGTAGAAAAACAAATGGTAAAGATTCACTAATCCTAATAAATTTTTAGTTTTATTTTCTCATAATAAAATATATTTTTTAACAAGGGGTAAAGACACATGGCTTGTTTGGTCACAAGCTCACAAGGATAATGAAACTAAAAAGGTATAACCACTGTTATAATGTAGGTATATGCATTGTATTTTGATAGTGATGACAAGTAGGTACTAGCATTGCTACCAACTATAAAAAGTGTCAAATCCAAATCATGTAATTGAAAGAGATGTCATCTTTACATGATTTTTACGTTTTCACATATCGATTTTGACATTTTGTATTAAAATGTATTTAAATCAAACGTTCTTGATTGGTTAGATTTTCTTTGAGGTTGAATAATTATTACTAAATATTTGAGGTTTCCGCTTAAATTTCCGTTTCAGTTATCAATTTATGATCTGTGGTGTCATTTCATCAAATCATATATTCCCCATGAGTGGAGTTTAGAACAAATATTTAAGTACTTAACACGTTTTTTCTGAGATTTATTTAATTAATTCTGAGTTTTAATAAAAAACTGAAAATTGTTCTAAATAAGCATCTAATTGAAGAAAAAAGTTAATTAGACAATTTTAGTTTAGGTTTAAGCTAGAAAGCTGAACCTTCGTGCATTTTATTATTACAAACTTTTATTCCATAATTCGGTTCATTAGTTAGACCAGGGGTGTCCAACTCTTTGGCTTACACGAGTCGCATTTGAAAAATAAATAAATTATAAAGTCAAATTGTATCAAATTTCCCAATAACATAAAAATCTCAATGTTTTAAGCAAGTTTATAATTTTATGTCCGGCAGCATTTTGGCCCCATAAAGAACATATTTCATTAAATTTAAAGTTTTTGTGCCGAGGGTAGCAGAATTTTTATATATTGAAGGAGACAATAAAAGAGTGTGGAATTACTGGAATTATAAATTTTATTATACTATAGTTTCGAGGGTTTTGTCCTCTTCATCATTCTATTACAATTGATTCACTTTCCATTCATACATTAATTCCTGTGAACCAATTGTAATAGACTGATGAAGAGGCAAAAGCCTTCGAAACTATAGTTTCGTTATAAATAAAATTTACAATTCCAGCAGAAGACACACTCTTTTATTGTCTCCTTCAAAATATATTTCATGTTCAATGCTGTGCTGGGCCTCGTGCAGCCCGCGGGCCGCTGGTTGAACGGTCCTGGAGTTATACCATTTGAAAATTCTGTGTATAATGATTAGATTTGATTTTCTACAATTCACATTTGGAAGTTCAGGGGCTAGAACTTACAAATTTTATTAGTGAATAACAAAAATGACTAATCAATATTTGGTATTTATTAATACAAATTTTTAAGTTAACTAATTACATTGAAAAGTTTTTGTTTTGCCGAGAGTAGCAGAGTTGTTGATTCACAAAGAGAAACAAAGAGGTTGTCCTCTGCTTGATGCAAATAAACATGCACACATATATATATCGAGATGATATATCTGTATATATATTATTTATTTGTTTGAGACTATAGTTTCGAAGACTTGGTCTTCATCATCAGTCTTTCTTCAATTATAAAAGCCGAACAGCAGTGACGAAAGAACACCAAGTTTTCAATATCCATATGATATTGACTCCATGAAAAACATTTATAATTGAAGAAAGACTGATGATGAAGACCAAGTCTTCGAAACTACAGTCTCAAACAAATAAACAATATATATATATATACAGATATATCATCTCGATATATATATATGTGTGTGTATGTTTATTTGCATCAAGCAGAGGACAACCCTCTTTGTTTCTCTTTGTGTAACTAATTACAATTATTCAACATAAAGATCCGATAAATAATATTTCATTTAAGAAATAAAAACATTTTGGCACCATAACGAACATATTTCGAAATATTTCGAGTTATGCAGTTCAATAAAAAAAAATGAAAATTATTCTGTACCATCGTTTATTATTTTTGTCTGTTTATTTGTATGTGTGTCGCCTTGCGTCTGAAATCAGTTATCCACGATACCTAAAGAACAACATTTTTTATATCTCAAAGATAAAAACTTGATTAGATTTTGGGCTTTCTAGCTTCGGAACTTCGGATTCAAAAATATCAGAAAAAATACAAACATACATATGTAGAACTTTTCAACGGTTGTAACTAATAAGCTGAAATTTGGTAAGCATATTTATAATAGTAACCTGCATCTCTGTTTTATCAAGTTTTAACTTTCTAGCTCAAACGTTTAGCTGAAGAAAAAATACGAAATCACTAGAATTTATGGAGAGTGAAAATCTTAAAAAAGCATTCACTTTTTTCTCCAATTTTCGATGAATTTAATACTGATAGGGCGGCCAATTTTCCTCGCCGGGCGTACCGGGTGGTAGTTTGAATGGATTTGATACTTGGGTCACTCGGTGGCTGCTTTCACCGAGAGTACCCAATAATTTATATTTTATAGTCCCATCAGTTTGTGCATCTTTCCATTAAAAAAATACCTTAAATCGGACAATTGTATAGATTCAATTAACCTTGGAGACCTAATGTTTCGGATGACCTACCACCACAGCCGTTAGTTTCACTTCTATTTATTGTCGTTTTTCAAAAATTATTGATAAATTTCTCTATTTTGTGTTCCGCTGTGAGATGAGAATTTATCCCGCTATTTTCCCTCGTCAACATCTGCCGTTTGCAGATTGGGGCGCGGAGCCCTTTGGGGGTGTGCTCGACAAGCATAATAATAATAATAATAAATCTATACCTATCTCGGCAATAACATTGTAATTTTCGCACTTAGATAAAACCATTTTATTTCTATCACCTCATAAACGTATATTTATTATAAATCTCTTTTATATACTACTTAAGGGTCTGAACTTGAAGAGCTGAAGGGTAAAGAAAATAAACCATCAGGCTATTATCCAAGTAATATTAACAAAGTACCTATTACGAACTAATAAAAACAAACTACTTGGAATTTCAATAGAACAAAATTGTTAGAATAATCTGTTGTTTTAAATACACATCCAGTATTATCTATAAATGGGGCAATACTTTTTCCAAGATTTTCTAGGATTCAACACCCCTACGCGCTTAAATGGAATACTAACCGAACAAACGCATTCGCCTACTCGTTTATCCCTATGACATCTAGAGACTGGAACTCTCTTCCTCCGACCGTCTTCCCAGCAACATATAACCTTCAAAGACACGCACCCACGAACACCTTCAACTCCGACCCAATCCCTAAATCTCTTCTTATTTTTTTTTTAATGAAAATGATGAGAGAAACCAAAAAGGTGCATCCCCTAAAGGCCTGGGTTGGCCCCTCCATCGTGAAAGAAGAAGAAGAAGAAGAAGAAGGGTTTTTATGGGCTGGGTAGGGGTCGAAGGTATCTGTGGAAACGGGTCTTAAACAGCTGAAGGTTATTAGTCGCGGGGAAGACGGTGGCTGGGTGCGAGTTCCAAGATACAAGGGTCCACCGCGGACTTCTGATGTTGAACCTTTTCGGTGCAACTTCTTCTTGTATCCCTATCATTATAAAAAAAAGACTCGGTACGCATTCTGCAAATTTTGGTGATTTGGAAATATTTTAGCCCAAAGCCCACATATAAAATTAACATTTGATAATGATTCCGATATAGAGCTATTATGATTATATAACAAACTTTTAATACTTAAAAAAGGTATGTCGCCATCAGAAGTTTTGAATTATGTTGATAAAAATCATTTTACTCAAAATTTTCCTAATATGTTTATGTTTATATTACTGGGAATTCAGCTAACCCTTCCTGTGTATCTTGCTAATTCAAAAGAATCATTTCTAAAATAAAAATAAAAATTATTTAAGTTCTTCACTGGCCCAGGACAGGTTTAGCTATTTTACCATTAGAATACAACATTTTAACAAAATACAAATTTTGACGAAATTATTGATGATTTTGGGAAACAAAAACTTTGTAGAATTCAGCTAAAATAACATGTTGATTCTTTAATTTAAGATATTAAACATTTATGTTGAAACAAATAAGCAAATATCCGTTTGATAATTATTATTTCAAAAAATTGTTTAATTTTGTGTCGTATTCGCTCGCTGTTCAGTGTTCATATTAGGTAAACACGTTATATTCATATTATCTTCATTATTTGAAGTCATATTAAAAAAATCACTAATTACACTTTAAAAATTATTTTTAAACATATGAAATTAATAGATATTATAAAACAAAAAATAATTATTAATAATTATTGATATAATCTATTATAAACGAAATTGGTGAGTAATTTTTGAGAAAATGTCCCAAAACCACGAGAACCGCCTAAAAATGAGGTTTTAAAAAGTACGAGAAAATTTCGTACAAAAAATAGACTTGGAAAAAAAGTTGAAAATTCCAAATGAAACATCAAAACATTGACTTGTCACATGGAGTTGAATTTTTGAATTTCTTATTCTCCAAAATGTGTCTTATTTATTTTATTAATTCATTTTTTTATAAACTTGCAGATTGACGTATTTCATTTCTTATTTTTGAATGTCTATCCGATCTTAATTGAAACACAACATTATAAAATAAAAGAAATGATGATTATAAAACTCGGCTTTTATATAAAATTTTTTTATAGAATTGTACAATTAGTTTTTCATTAAAAAAATAATATGTACATCGAATATATTTATTTTAACTTACTATTAATGAATTACCAAATCGACTCAAAGACTATTTTTTATAATTATATAAAATCTCAAAAGTATCCTCCAAATACAATAGAAACAAATTAGAATGATAGACAAGCATATAACCAACTTAGAAATACTGTAGATCAAGGGTGTCCAACCTGCGGCCCTGCGCTAATATCAATGCGTCCCAACACAGTAAACTTATGAAAAATTTAGACATTTTTTTAATACTTTTTATTAAAAAAATCTCTACAAAATGCCATTAATGTACCTACACATATAAAGAGTCTTTCAAAATACCAAATTTATTTGCTTGTTTACCAAATTACATCCATAGTACACGACCTTTTTAATCTTCATTTTCGTCAATACAGGGATACAGCATAATCGAATTAACATCATCATACGAATCACATCCTTGTGCATGATTATTATCAATATTTTAAAGATTACCTCTATTGTTGCTTAGAAGAGTTGTAAGCACCTTTAATTGTTTAATTTATCCTTTCAGATAAGTACTGGATTTAAGTGACTGTAGATTTAATTCTTGAAATTTCGAAGGTTTCTAATTTGGTAAATTACTATTATTTATTATTTTTAATTCATCATACAGTTTCGCTCCCCACTGGTAGACCATTCTCAGTAGTAAAATTCGTATTATGTAGTTTCAACATATTGTCAATATAAACCCTTCATCATTTTTCATTTATTTTCAAAGATATACATTCATACATAGACATTCCTTAATTCCTTTAGTTAATTATAAAATCTTGTTTTTTCTGTCGATTATTAATAATAAAAATTAATCAATACGAATGGTTGTTTATTATTATTATTTTCTTGTCTATTGTTTATTTTTAAATATAGTATGACTTGCACATATGACATCAGTCATTCTGTGATATTTGTCAATGAGGATATCATTATTGTACAATATTAACTGTTTTTTGGTTAAAAACTATCGTTAGAATCAGTATATTTTATGTGCGGCCCGAGACAATTGTATTTCTTAAAATATTGCCCAACGATGCCAAAAGGTTGGACACCCCTTCTATAGATGAAAACACCTATAAACTTGAATCCATTGACATTATTATTTCTCTATCTAAGCTATATAGTATATATATTCTACTTGTTAGACCTCTAACAAGGTAGAAGGAATTACATTAATATTAATTTAAAAAAATTATATGCATTGGTCGCGAGAAAATTTTACAGACAATGTGGGGTCGTACATAAAAAAGTTTGCGCACCACTGATCTATTAGATCCAAGATGGAATTAATTATTTTAAATTATATAGTATTTCTGAAGAACTGTTTTTACTCAGTTGTTTTTACGTCGGCATTCGGGACCGATTCCCGTAGAGTAAAATCAACCCTTCTGACATCTAACTAAAAATAACATATTTCATCTCGGATCTAAAGATGACATCCTCTTGTGATTTACTTGGAGAATTTAAAACTTATTAACATCGGCAACTTGAGCTCTTAAAAGAAAAAATATGTTTGAAAATATAAATTCAATTAAATATTTATTAGGGAAGTTTCGCTTCGTTGGGGAAAAATTACCTACAGTTCGGACCAGTTGAAAAAGAAGTAAAAAAAATAGTAGAGTTTAAAATTTCGACTGAATAAAATGTATTGGAAGTGATAAGGTAGAGTGAGATATTTCAAAGAGAAGACGGAGGTCCTGTTCCCCTTTGGCTACCGCACTCTCTTCACTGAAGAGATAATTAAGGTAGTTGTTTCGCGACAATACCAGCAAAAAGTTAATGCTCAAGTATATAGAACAGTCAATAAGGATTCATAGTTCATAAGGCCAACACTTTTTGCTGTTTTTGTACCAAATCTAGCCAATCCCGTGCTCGTTTGAGAAATTTGGCAACATTGAAAGAGATTGAATATTTTTATACATGACATTAAAATGACAGATAAAATGAATGATAAAATACATTTTAAAGGTCGATTTATTAATCAAAAAGTTCTAAATAAACGATTAAAAGCTGTTGCGGTAATGAATGAGGGTAAAAACGAAAAAAATATGTGTACTAAGAGTGCTAATGTACCTACCCGAATAATTGAAGTGGGCGAGTTGGCGAATAACCTAACCTGTTGTCATTGTCAGAAAGATATTTTATTAAAAAATATTGTTGATGAAAATCTAACCAGCTCTTAATGTCAATGGACCAAAACTACGTGTGAAATTTGGTTTCGATATTCACACTAGTTTTTGAGCTAGCTCGTCCACAAAAATTTGGTAACGCACAGACTAACTAACAGACTAGCAGACATTTTGAGAAAACAATTATTATTTCGAAAAAAAAGAAGAAAAAAACGCTTATTTCATGCACGATCACAATACTTGACCATACACCCTGTATGGTAAAGTAAAAAATGATTAGCCATACCCTTATCCAGAAAAAATTAAACTTATATACTTTAAAGAGTGAACTAATAATAATAAAAATAATAATATTTTCAAAAATTTCTATAAATATCGTTTTGTTATTTTTTAACAAATGTAATCAACGCCTACGTTACATCTTATGAAAAATTATAATTTTGAAAAAATCTAGCGCACGCGCGCTTTCTAATTTTTACTCCCTCTTTCGCTGGTTTAATAAACGCGCTGTTGCCAAAATGTTTTTAGTGATAATTTTTTTATATACATTTTTCATTATTTATTCCTTATTATCTCAGAAACTGTGTTGTAACTATGAATGAACTTGTCTTAAAATATGTATTGGTTATTGTTTAATGTTGCTTTAGTTTTTTATAAAAATTGTACAAAGGGTTTCTTAATTATAATTAAATATGTATGTAAACTTTCCGATATCCCGTATAGTGCAATGCTAAAGAGCCCGAAAAAATCGATTTTTGAAATTAAATATCTCCGGAACTGTATTGTTCATCAATTTCGTTTTGCCACCAATCGATGCACAAGTATTTCAATAATAATATATCTAAATTTCAGAAAAATCCTACGAAAACGCATTTGGCGGAACAACTACCTTAAAACGAATTGAATTGGAGTGAAGTGAAGAAGATCTCCGTCAATTGTGGACACCAATTAAGCTCAGCTCGTCTCTTCTCCTCTCCTTTGATACCAATTGCTTATGAACCTTGAACTTTTTCCATCTATTTGGTCAAAAACATTACACAATTCGAATCAGAAACATGGAGTCCAATTAATTACGATTAAATGGTTTGTGTTCAATTGATCAGCCATAGCCGGGAAAGAGGTCGTATTTTTTAACCGAGGGCGCAAATGAGTCATCCAGTAATTATTTAATACAAAGACGAATCCGCTCGCAGGCTGCAAGAGGAAAAGAAGAAAAAATTTAATTAATTTGTTTCCAAGATTTTCACTTTTATAGGTGGAAGGTAAGAAAGACATCTTCCATAAGATTAGTGACACATAGTAGAGAAACAAAAATGAAGGAATTTTTCTATTTGTGTTTACGAGAGATGTCATATTACTCTCTGATTTATGACTCTGGAAGGTGTAAATTGTTTCATTATTATATCAAATAAAATTTTTAACAAAAGTAATGAAAATTTTTTAAGTGAATATTATTATGAAAGGAGTAATAAAATAATAAATCTCTTCTCGGTTATTGTCGGAATTTCATAGAAATAAGTACATAATACTGTATACACTCAAGAGAACTTACACTGAAAAAACGATATATTTATAGTTAAGAAATTATATTTGATATGAATAGATGAATTTGATTATGGGGAAGTCGATCTCTTCAATGAGAATAAATGATATAAGTATTTGAAGTATTCTCATATTTTTGGAGCAACTCTAGATATATTAATAGTTAAGATGCCGCTATTTGAACCAAGCACTAATAGGTTAATTATGATGAAGATATTGGTATTTGAGTAAAATGTGGTTAAAAAAAGTAAACAAACAAATAAATAGCTCAGGAATTATTTGAAGGATTATAGTGGTGTTTCACAAAGAGGAAATAAAATTAAAAAAATAAAAAATTTTAAATTATATTTTGGAGATTTTTTATTTATCTCTATACATATTTCTAGGTATGAACCCATCATCAGGAGGTTTAACAAAAGACTGTCTTTTGTTAAATCTCCTGATGAAGGGTTCATACCCAGAAATATGTATAGAAATAAATAAAAAAATCTCCAAAATATAATTTAAAATTTTTTTAATTTTATTTCCTCTTTGTGAAACACCACTATAATCCGTCAAATAATTTCTGTGTTTAATATGTTTCACTATAAACCAACACCGCTTTCCCTAAATGTTATAAATAAATAGCTCAAAATTTGATCTAATTTATTTTATTTATTTAATGAGAAATAATTCAATTTAATTGAGGCAGAGCATTTCCTAATATAGATTAATTTTCTATTTCTATAATAAATTATTAATTGATATACACATTAACTAGATTTACCTCAAAGATAAAATTGTTCTGACCGAGGCGAGATTCGATCCTATGTATTGGATTCCTAGTCATGCATCTTAACAACTGCTTTTTTTTAGTTTTAAGAGGATGTTTTATTAGCCAGAAAAAAATATATACCTACAATTTATTACAAAGTTACTTCTAACAACCAAAAGAAGTATAGTATCTTAAATTTTATACAATGAAAAAAGAAAAAGGCCATTTTATCCCAATAGATTTTTTTACATAATATAGTTTTTTTTTAATTTTAATTTTACAATAAGTTTTTTTTTGTAATTTTTATTTACATTTGTATAATTAAATTTTTGCACGGGAAAAGGCTTTGAGAAAAAACCCGGCTATACAGTTTATTGTTGTTCCAAAGAGGTTAGTATATAGTATAGAGACTAGATAACCATAGTGGGTGAACTTTGTTCCTATTGGTCAAACGTGAAATCCGCCATTTTCAGGCTAAATTAGCATTGAGAAGGCCTGGTTTCTTCAGTTTATTGAGTGATTTAAATTCAGTGAGTGCTTATATCGTTCTAATTTACTGGAAATATATTTAACTATCTACGTCTTATATATTGACTAATAGTTTTAAGTATAATAATATGCCATGGACAATTAATCCATATATATATATATATATATATATATACCTAGTTTAGGCTTATAAAAATACAAAACACGATGAAAAATATAAATTTATTATCTAAGAGGTTTATTTAATTTGTTAAATTAAACTAGAAAATTAATTTTTATTTAACTTTGAATGTTAATTAAAATATTGAAATTAATACATGGTTTCATCAAATTTTCAGCACTCAAACATATCCAATTTTTGAGTCTCGAACATTATTTTTCTTAAATTTAATATTATTTTAACTAAGCATAAGAATCAAAAAATTTATTTTAAAATAAAACATTTTGATCAGTTTTATTATGTAAAAATTTTTAAGAAAAAATAAAAACCGACTTCAAAAAATTAAATGCAACAAATATAAAAATACACTAAAAGGTATAAAATAATTATTATCTTATTTAGTTACAACTAAACGACGAAATATTAACACGAAATTACTTTTTAAAGTCGGTGCCAAACAAACTATACCTATAAGCGAGCGTACCCGCCAAACGTACTAAGTAAGATCCGTCGAGTGCGATTCATAAAAGGTATATGTTTGGCACCAACTTCAAAAAGTAATTTCGTGTTAATATTTCGTCGTTTAGTTGTAACTAAATAAGATAATAATTATTTTATACCTTTTAGTGTATTTTTATATTTGTTGCATTTAATTTTTTGAAGTCGGTTTTTATTTTTTTCTTAAAAATTTTTATTTTTCTCTTTTTAGTGATGTTATAAATAGTGATCATATTATCAGAACTTGACCAAATTAATATGACACCATCCCTAAGACACCCCCTTTCGATAAAAAAAGAACCATCGAAATCGGTTCATAAACAAAGAGGTTAGGTCTAAACAAACCTAATAAAAAAGGTCTAATACCTATGAAAAAAATCGAAAAAAAAATGGGACCAATCGGAAGCTAGACTGGACCCAATGCAAAAAAAATTTTCAAAATCGGTTGACAATTGGCGGAGCTATGAGGTAACATAGGCACAAAAAAAAAAAAAAAAAAAAAAAAAAAATTCAATCGAATAGAGAACCTCCTCCTTTTTTGAAGTCGGTTAAAAAGTAGGTATGTATTTTTAAAAATTTGAAATGTCTTTCTGATACGTCATAGACATGTTTATTTGACGTACCTACCCCCAAATGGTTAGAAATTTATAACTACAATAAAGAGTTCGAAAACTTGTGACTCATGTATCAAATGTTCAGGTTCAAAAACATTTGATAAAGCTGAATATTCACGGTTGGTCTATCTAAAATGTTTCAAAAAAAATTTTATTTTATTGTAATTACAATACTTTTGAAATTTTTTTAAACATGAAAAAAATATTCCGACAATTTAATTTTGTTTTAGAACAAAATAATGTAGATATTAGAATTTTTTTAGACAATTCTACTCAATTAAAATAGATCATATTTTAGATTGCCACAATTTACAGTACAAAATTAAATCCCGATTTTTAAATTTTATATTAAAAATAGCAGGGGGAAAAATAATAAAAAAAATATATATGGGAGCAAATCAATGAGAAAGTAAAATAAATTTCTGCAAATATGTTATATTTAGTTTAAAGAAACACATTAATGATTGTAACCTCTTTATTCTTATGTATTATATTTAATATTATTAAATATTCTTTTCATTTTAAAAATGTATTATGAATAAACAAACTATGGGCTAGTTTTGTTTCATAAACTGTTTTCTTGTATAGTCACAATAAAATGTATAAAAATTACTATAGTATTATTAGATTCAAATATTCATTGCTATCTATAAGATGCTTTTCAAAATACTAGTAGGTATATTTTATAAATAATAACAGTAAAATTAAAAAAAAATGAATTTTGCACGGAAGTAATTTTGCATTTTTTTAATAAAAATAAGACTTTTAGACTATTTAAAATAATAAAAAATAAGGCATGGAATTATATTGTACAAATACTAAAAAAAAATGTCCCGTAATTATAACCAGAACTAATGAAAATGTGTGATTGAGCTTTATTTGCCTATCCAGTCCTAAGAAAGTTAGACAATTAATGGGCGTCGAAAAGCTCATTGTCGCCACTATGGTTATTTAGTCACTATAGTATATAGTATTATTTATTACAATTTTTACTTAATTTATAATTTACAATTTAGTTAACATAATTTATCAAGATATTCAAGTATAAGCAGAAGAAATTTAAGGTTATAAAAAGATTTAATTATTATTAATAATTTTCAATAATTTTCAATCCACCAGTATTTTTTTATATTTTCCCTTTCACTCTTGTCTTTTTCAGAGATGGCTCTATTAAATCTATATATTCTATACGGGTCCAATTCATCTAGGTGGGCATCGTATTCTATACTTTTATTGTTTTTTCTCCTAAACACATGATAGATGATGGGGATCCCGTTTTCATCTTGTATATAGCCTTTATTATCCAAAAATAAAAAAGCTTCGGGTGGGATAAATCCGGTCGATTTTGTTATTTCAAAATATTGATCGTTCGGGTAGAGTGATCCGAATATTAGACTGTTTTCGAAAACATTTGCAACTTGGCAGTAGTGGTTTCTTATTAATTTTAGCATTAAGCAGTCTATTCTATTAATTTTGGCTAATTTGTAAATTTTTCATTACTGATGTAATGTTGTAAGTTCGAATGTGTAGATCTATGTTTGCCTAAGCATGATCTTAGGCATTTTCTTTCGAAGATCTTGAACAACTGCTCTATCGTGACATGTTTAATATAGATTGTTAAAGAGAAATCTATGTCGTTTTATTTATTTATTTATTTAGCTGTTTAGTTAGTTTTACGGACAAGATGTCCAATACAGAAAAAGAAACATATACAGGATACAATATTAAAACAATATGGATATAATAAAATAACTAGATAGGTAGTTTTATGATAACAAGACATTAGTTTATATAAAATAAGAGGTTTTACTAGAAGTAAACAAGACATTCATTTGATATTAAGAGATATCTAATAGAATAAAATAAATCATTCAAGTATATTATGTATATAATATATTTGGATTAAATACCTAAAAATTTGGTCATATTTGAAATAATTTCGATATATATTGATTATTAATCAAATATCTTTGGAATAAATAAGAGCTCATTAAAAATACTTAACTCTAGCAATATATTTTCTATAAAGAAATTGTTTTTTCAGTGTAGAAACATTGAGCTCGAGTCTACAATTCTGACATGTATGACATCTTATAATTGAAAAATATCTCCTTTGAAAGACATGTAGTTAGTTAATGGATAAGCTGAATTCGGGGAAGTATGGTTTTCAAAAAGATCAAATTCCTGTTTGTATTTCTCTTAATAATACAAAAAAACAAAAAAAAACGACTTCAAAAAATAATAAGAACTGAAATACAAAATAAAAAGCACTACACAGTATAAAATAATTATCTAATTTAGTTACAACTAAACGACGAAGTTTTTACATGAAATCACATTTTGAAGTCGGTACCAAATAAACTATAGGTACTAGCGAGCTTAGGCGATGTTGTCTTCATTACCCGCCTATCGTACTAAGTAAGATCCGTCGAGTGCGATTCATAAAATGTATGTGTTTGAAACTGACTTCAAAAAGGGATTTCATGTAAAAACGTTTAGTTGTAACTAAATTAGATAATTATTTTATACTGTGTAGTGCATTTTATTTTATTTTTCAGTTCTTATTATTTTTTTGAAGTCGCGGTTTTTGTTTTCAAAAATTATTTTTATTTTTCTCTTTTTAGGGACTTAAGATAGAATTCGTCATTGGTAGGTCTTTCTCGGATGTAGGTCGTATGAGAAAGCGTCGGGAAAA
The DNA here is from genome assembly GCA_024734495.1 of Forficula auricularia. NCBI lineage: Eukaryota > Metazoa > Arthropoda > Insecta > Dermaptera > Forficulidae > Forficula > Forficula auricularia. The sequence goes on from JALMQS010000390.1 coordinate 73,421, forward strand.
TGAATAGGAAAATGATAATAAAATTCAATTCATAAACACAGAAACACCCGAAACGTTGGTGTGTTTAATATGTTTCACTATAATCCAACACCGCTTTCCTTTAACTTTATTTAAAATAAACGTTTTAAGATTTTTTTTTATAAAAGATTTTATTTATTATAATTTTAATAAGAATTGAAGATTTCTGTTATTTAATATAGGACCACTCCTAAGGTACCCCTTTTCCAGTAAAGAAAAAATCATCGAAATCGGTCCACATGGTAACAAGTTATCGCTGAACATACATAAAAAAAAGATTCCGACGAATTGATAACCTCCTCCTTTTTGAAGTCTGTTTTTTTTTAGAAAAAACAAAAAATTATACATATGGATTTGTAGATTTTCAGACTTCGGATTTAAAAGTGAAAATATTATCTTACTGAGTGTAGCAGTGTTGTTGATTTTTAAAATGTAAACCAAAGACAGTTACCTCTGCTTGATGCGGATAAACATTATAATCTATAAATTACATAAACATTTTATCTGGGGGGCCACTGATTATGTATACAAAATTTGGTTGAGTTTGGTACAAGAGCCTATATTTTCAGTTTGTGCCCCCCCCCCCATTTTGAGCGGTTAGTTTTTGCATTTTTAGATTACTGTGGGCCCACTGATTATGTATACAAAATTTGGTTGAGTTTGGTACAAGAGCCTATATTTTCATTTTTTGACCCCCCCCCCCATTTTGAGCGGTTAGTTTTTGCATTTTTAGATTACTGTGGGCCCACTGATTATGTATGCAAAATTTGGTTGAGTTTGGTACAAGGGCCTATATTTTCATTTTTTTGACCCCCCCATTTTGAGCGGTTAGTTTTTGCATTTTTAGATTACTGTGGGTCCACTGATTATGTATACAAAATTTGGTTGAGTTTGGTACAAGAGCCTAAGATTTTCATTTTTTGACCATACACCCCCGCCCCCCCCCCCATTTTGAGCGGTTACTTTTTGCATTTTTAGACTTCTGGGGTCCCACTGATTATGTATACAAAATTTGGTTGAGTTTGCTCAAATGGCCTAGATTTTTAATTTTAACCCCCCCCCCTCCACCCCCTTAATTTTGGGCCGATATGCACCAAAATCTAATCAGCTCTTAATCTCAATGGACCAAAACTACATGTGACATTTGATTTCGATATTCACACTAGTATTTGAGCTAGCTCGTCCACAAAAATTTGATAACGCACAGACTATCAGATTAACAGACAAACTAACAGACATTTTGACAAAATAATTAATATCTCAAAAAATATAATTTTTCGATGTTCACTTATTAGGGCTTTTTGTAGAGTGAAATGCCATGGTTTCGCTCAATTTTTTTTAATCAAAATAGTTTCAGCCGTTTTTGAGATATTTCGAAAAACAGAAGCAAAAAAAACCCACTTTTTTCATGAACGAGTACAATACTTGACCATACCCTGTATGGTAAAGAAAAAATTTATTATCCCATCATAAGACACACTCTTTTATTGTCTCCTTTAATTTCTATTAGCTATTTAAAAAATATTTATTTCATTTAATAAAAATTATTATTTCATTCGAGATAGTTCCTTCAAGCATCAAGAGAGATGAACTTGGTTATTAAATGACAATATATTTGAGATTTATTATGATATTTAATATAAAATCATAAAAATGCCGTTAAATTTATGATCTATGAAAATATTCAATATTATTTTTAAATAACATATGTAAAAAGGGGAACCCCCATAGAAAAATATTTCTAATGAGATGATAATTAGTGAATGGAATTCTTGAGGCGGTCTTAAAAACATTTTATGGATATATTATAGCAACATTAGAAGTGAAGTATAAAATGGATATAAAATTGTAAATATATTCGCTATCAAATTTCCATCAAATGTCAATTACAATATATTTTATAATTTACGACCACTATTGATAGAGAGAAGATAGTGCTACAAATCTCGAATAAGAACTAAAGGATTTCTTTTATTCTTGCTTTTCATTCTCGGACCTATATATCGTAGAATAGACTCTGATCCTCCGAACCATATACAGACCTAGACCAAGGGATTCCTCGAAAACTGTCAAAAAGGCTTAGTTCGTTTGAGGCTTTAGAATTTATACCCACTAATACTCGAAAATAACGCAGCAGCTTTTTTTTTTATTTATATTTATAAATTATAATTTTTATGTATTTTTTTTTATTATTATAGTAATAGATTATTTATTTGATCGGTATTTGTATTTAATAGAGAGCATTTTGTGTCATTTGATTTCTTTATAACTGCATTTTTTTTGTTACAATTGAAGAGGTAAAAAATATTATTTTAAACATAGATTTCTATTATATATTATAATATAACTTATCATATTATACATATTTTAATAAATCTCGAAAAAATTAAAATTTTGAAAATTCAATGAAAACTGAAAAAAAACTATTTAATCAAAAATAGGTGACTTTTTCAAATTAAAATAAAAATGCAAATTTATTTATTCTATGTTTAAGTTTAAAGATTGAATTCAATTTAAAATCTAAAATGATCTTTTTGAAGCTTGTCTAAAATTTGTTAATATGTCGCAATAACTGTCACCCCAAATATGCCATCAGGACATTTGACACTACTTTGAGACACACTACTTAATTGTTGGTTTTATTTATCACAAGTAAATCCTCTCAAAATAATGCCAATCATCTGGAAAGCACGATTCGATTATTTAATGAGCGACAGCCCTTCTGACTTATTTAAAATTTGGCCTGGTGAATTAAATGTCTATTTTAGCCACTCCTCAAAATTATGAATTTGTTTGTGAGTATGTAAATTGGCTTAGAGATTAGATTATAGTCAGTTAAATATTTTACTGCGAGCCAGGCTTGATCCATAGGCAGGATATTTTCCCACTCTGCCAACCTGACCCCCTTGTGTATATTTAATAACTAGCTGCAGAGGCCCGCCTTCGGCGGCCCTCTTGCTAGCCAGGTGGCACGCCTCCTGAACCCCCAACCCACGAACCCCACCCTCACACCGCACTTCCACCCAACACCCCCCGAAACCCACCCATCTCCCCCACTCCCCGCACCATGCGCTCGTGCCCAACCCCCGCCTCCTCCACAACACTCCACCCCGCACCCCACCCACCTCGGACCCCCAGCCCATACCACCCCACTACGCATCTGACCTCACCTGAACCCCCACTCCACCAACCCCCCAAATCACATCCCCTACAACTTTGCTTATAATAAAATTTACCTTAGAGTTAATAGTTTAGGAGTTATTTGATAATTTTAATTCGTGCGCCCCCCAAACCCCCTTTTGGGGTCAGAATATCAAAACGTTATTTAGCTATAAACGTAAGCTATAATAGAAGACATCTGATGCAAATATGAAATTTCATAATAATCCCTTCAGCCATTTTTACGTGAATCACGAGCAACTTTTCGCGGAAACCACGGAAACAGACATATAGACAGACAAGAATTTTTGTTGAGGGTGTTTTCGTTCATAACTTTGCTTGAAACGTGTGGAACCAAAATTTGGCGTGATTTGGACTCAATGTACAGACAAAACCTTAATTTTATATATATAGATTACAAAATCTAGGGTTTTCCCTGTGTGTTTTTTTGTCTTGAAACTGATCATTCTACTCAACTTCTAATTAGAATGTTTAAATTTAAGAGTATTATAAATTGGCTGCTCTTTAATAACAAAAGTCAAGTTCTTAAGTATAAGTTTTTGTTAAAAATAAATAAATTTGAAATGAAGAGGGTCATCCATTCTAAAGAGGCTTTCTTTTCATTTGGCGTGAGTTTCGAGATGGTATCCGTTGTCTACCCACTAGTCCAGGTTCCTACTGTTTTTTGAAATCTTTCCAATTGCCAGTTTTCTGGGCTTCGATTGCGTGTGGTGTGACAGTGACATGTGTCACGCAAACATCGTTTTGGAAAGGAAGGAGGTGGTGTAACTTAACTCGAGAAACTTCACACGATGAGCAACACGGAAAGACAAACATGTTCTAAGTTTTCGGCAGCTACGGACGGACGGATAACTCATGTTGAACAAATCGGCCGGAAACCGAACCCCGATCCTGATTGGTGGTGCTCGCCATCTGCATGTCGCTGATTGGTTGCGCCTGTCGCCAATCGGATTCGGTTTCACCCTTCGCGACAATACTATAGAGCTTCGTACTTCTCCTGAAGACGCCTCTTCAACTACCCACGAGGATATCCGTTATCCGTTCGTGATTCTCTGGCTTGTTCGGTTCAGGGGTATTTTATGTCTGCGAACGGAAAGTGAAAGTCAACCTGCCTAGAAAGAATTTTACACAATTACCAACCCTTCCCTCCACTCTTATAGCGATCATTGATGAAATATCGCTAATTTTTATTAAGTACTTTAGAAATATTATTTACTTCGATAATCACCTTGGAAATTATTAAAGTTTAAAGGATTGAGATAAGCATATTTGCTCAATAATAATACATCTCAGAACTGAATGCCGTAAAACTAGGCTCGTCCCAATTATAGTACCAACTCTTTTTGGAAATTTTACCCTAGTTCTTTCACAAATGCAAAAATTCAAGAAGTCTTTGAAACTTGGAATATAAGTCATTCAAAGCATAATACACATACTGTTAAAATTTGAAGACGATTTACCATACTAAACATGAAATAATTGCAATTAAAAATGACATTTTTAATATAGGGTAGATAGGGAAAGGGTGGGGATATGATCAATATCTTATTTTTTTTCATTGAAGGATTTTCACCATCTTGATGAAAAACTAATATTTGTTAGAATAATATATTCGGAGTAACTTAAAAAAAAATAGAAATTATTTACCACATAGTTTTGATAAAAAACAAAAAACAAAAACATATTTGGGCGATTATTTTTAGTGGAGGGGATATAAGCACAATGTCTTCGAAACGATCCGGCTAGTATGTGTGAATCCATATAGAGATTTCGTAGTGTGACAGGACAGTCACGTTAAAAAAACATAACCTAAAATTTTAGTTCCGTTCATATTTATAGAGTGGTTACGAGGCTAAAACTTTTTGTGTGGATTCTCGCGAAAGAACCTCCTTAAAAACAGATTCCACAATGACAAATGGATGAGAGGTTTAATTCATTAATGGTTCTCAAATGTGTATCAGATTTGGCCAACAATATCAATCTACATGAAATTGTTTCTTTTGGGTAAAATTAAAAGACCGAAGAATAGAAATTAAATTGTAGTGAACATTTTATTTTGTGTCTAGACAAATTTTATTATCATATCATTTGTATCGATCTATCATTTCATAATTTTACTTTAATTATAATTTATGAGTCAAATATCAAAGTAATTTTAGCATTAAAGTCAAGGTATTTTTTCAAATGTTTGTAATTAGCAATAGGGGCTTTCTATTTTCACTTATAAATATGTTTTATACCAAGTGAATGTATCTCAAAATTTTTAATTTTTATCTGGAATTAACAGAATCAATATAAAACTGATATCAGGACCGTTAGAGATTTTTATTTAAAGATATTACATAAACACCATGAAATCATTTGAAATTTATCGGTATCTGGTGCAGGTAGATGGGATAGAAAAGTTTTTATCTAAATCGATCAACCGGAAGTAGCCTCTTTTTTTTAAAGACCTACTTCTATAAATTACCTACTCGTCATTTAATTCTTGTTTTAGCTTGGCTGCTAAGACTGTTATTCTGGTGGATTATTTTGGATTAGACTACCTATTGTGAAATTAAAGAAATAATTAATTTTATCTAGTATGTTTTACTTGGATATTTTTTGTTGTTTTTACGGTGGTAATTCCTTATATTGTTTTATGTACTATTTTTTTACTGAAGAAAATCTCTCAAAGGTGGTTTGTAAATGCCTAATAGCTATATGTCACCCCCTTGTCATAATTTATATCGTTATTTATCAAAGTTGTTGACATTATCAAACATTGCTATTTAGACCGTTAAAACATAATAAACAATTAAAGTCTAAACAATACTTGCCTTCTATATACTAGCAGACAGTAAAAAGACTAATTAATTATATTGTTATTGGAACTATAATTTATGTGGAGAATGTTAAAGCAGGGAAGAGAATTAGGCATCGGAATTGAATCCATAAGACTAAAATGATTTTTCCCTTAAGAATAGACCTCCATCAGAGCACTCGGGCTTTAGAATTAATAGCATTCTGATTCGCAGGGCAGTGTCGATTTAAACATCAAAACAACAACCAAAATGACAATAAATAAATAAATAAATAAAATATTATCTTGTTAAATATTTAACTAATTATCGCTTATTTGATTTGGATTTTGCAAATTTAACCACGTTATTTGCGTAGGTACTCTCAAATCTATAAACAACTTCTAATTGGAATATTAATAAATAAATACACGTTATAAATTATTCAAATAAATATTCTAAAATAGTCTTTAAATAAATAGCCTTATTATAATTTTAAACTACTCTAGTACATCGAATTAATTTTTTACTATAATAAATAGAAATTTATTTATTTTAGATTGTAGTAAAAAAATAAACTAGGAATGTTTTTGGACGAATGTACTACACGACCAATATATAATATATATAGTATAGATAGATAGATATACAAACAGATTGAAGGCCATAAGTATTATATATTCCTATCTCATCTTCTATTTGTTACTGGTACAGGTAGGCTTCAAATAACAGTTCTATTTTACTAAAAATGGTGTTATATGAATTTAGGATGCCATTAGAAATTAGAAGTCGCTTCAATTTCCTAATTCTCTTTATTTAGTTATATGCAGAAGTTTATAGATATGTAAGCAAAAACATTATTATATGAGATTTACTAACCGTGTTACATGATAACTTTTAAGGAGCTAGGTGTTGGTTCTAGGTGAAACATTTTATTATACGTGTTACATGAGGTTGCCACAATTTAAAAAACATTTTTTAATGTCATCATCATCATTTGCATTCAAGGGTTATGCCGTTAGGTTTGTTCTGGCTAAGACATTATTCTGCCATCGTCCTCTAGGGCGTCCGCGATCTCTTTTACCTTTGGGCTTATAGTTCAGGGCTTATTTTGGGAGTCTTGAACCTCCATCCTTTCGAGGTGGCCACTACAATTTTGTTTATATTTATCCCTGACACTATCTATCCCTGATATTTTGAATTCTTCTCTTATTTGACTATTTTGTATTTTATCTAGTCTTCTATATCCTTTGACGCCTCTAAGGAAACGTATTTCCGGAGCTGTAATTCGGCTGTCTTCTCTCTTGGTCGTGACCCAGGTTTCACTTCAGTACAGCGTTGGTCTGGCTGCAACTTTATACAGTTTTATTTGAGCCTCCATGGATGTTTTCTTCAAATGTCTCCTTATGGTGCCGCACACTTGTTGAAATCGGTTTAATTTTTTATCCAGATTTACTTCCCCCACAAGACTCAGCTCGCATCCCAGATAATTGAATTGGTTGACTTGTTCCATTATTGGTCCATCTATAACAATCATAGATCCTATAAGATGTTTGCTTCTAAAAGCCATAATTTTTGTTTCTGATGAGGATATTTTAAGATTGTATTCTCTGGCCATTTGTGAGAATATATGCAGGGATCGTTGTAATTTGTCTTCACTATCTTGGATTATGAGCTGGTCATCCGCAAATAGTAAGGTGTTAAGGTATATATTGTTTGAAGGAGACAATAAAAGAGTGTGTCTCTGCTGAATTATAAATTTTATTTATTTATAACGAGACTATAGTTTCGTTATAAATAAATAAAATTTATAAATCAGCAGAAGACACACTCTTTATTGTCTCCTGGGCTATATACATTTCGTCGAGTATTTTCCTCCATGTGTCTATTTGAATCCTGGTATTTTTATAACTGAAATTAGATGGTATGGTATTCCCTTTCTATTAAGAATTTCCCAGAGTTTTTCTCGTTTAACCTTATCAAAAGCTTTTTCTAAAACTAGAAAGGCCATGTATGTTTCTAGACTAAATTCTCTTCTCTTTTCTATTATTTGTTTTACAGTAAAAACTGTTCCTCGCTTAATACAGATTCCGATATTGGCTTGAGTCGGTTTGTTATTATTTTTGTATATACAGTGGTACCTCGAGATACGAGTGCCCTGACATACGAGTTATTTGAGATACGAGCTGTCGAGTGAGCGAAGTTTTGATTTGAAATACGAGCGATATTTGAGATACGAGCAACGGCCACCTGCGAAACTTTTTCCGAACTGATAGAAGCCAATGGATACATCCCCCAGCAACTCTTCAACTGTGACGAAACAGGACTTTTCTGGAAGAAGATGCCGAATAGGACTTACTTAACGGCAGAGGAGAAGATAATGCCAGGCCACAAACCCATGGAGGATAGACTAACTCTCGCACTGTGCGCCTAATGCGAGTGGCGACTGCAAGATAAAGCCTCTGCTTGTACACCATTCGGAAAACCCCAGATCCTTTAAGGGTCGGTTGCATGTCGCAAAGTAAATGCTTTTTACCACTAACCAAGGTAGATGGTAAATGGAGTGACTGGGATGGCCAATCAGATGACAGGCACTGAAAGTTAGAGCAGTCATTCCTTTGGCATTTATTAAATAGGGATATTACTTTAGATTATCTCCACTCATCCGGTATTGTTTGTTCTTTCCAGCATCTATTGATTAGATCTAGTAATCGATTTAAAAGGATGGACCCTCCATATTTAAAAATTTCCCGATTTAGATGATCGGGACCGGGGGCTTTTCTATTTTTTAACGTTTCTAAGCTCTGTAAAAGTTCCTTAACAGAAATTACATCCACGCCTTCAGGATTTGTTGGAGTAATGTCTCGAAGACTGTCCGTATCTTCTGGATTAGCTGAAGCCCACAGATTTGTGTAGTGATCAATCCACACTTGATCTTCTATAGTCTTAATTTTTATGGTGTCCCTTTCGTCTAGGTTTAAGTGTCTTAATGATTTGTAGACCATTTTTGTTCGCTGAATAGATCTGACCTCTATCCTAATAACAAACCTTTCCCATGATTCTTTGTAGTCTTTGGAGGTTATAGCTTTTGCTCTGTTTCTATTAATTGTATACCTTTGTCTGTTCTCTTCGTTTGGACAATGTAAATATATATATCTGAAATGTTGCTCGTTTTGTTTCAATTGCTTCCTCAATTTCTTCGTTCCAGATTTTCAAACCTCTTTTACTTTTGTAATTTTTTCTTGTCCCTATCGCTTCCTTTGAGGCATTCACAATATTTAATTTTTGCCATTCAGAATCTATAGATGGCGATTTGCAACTTCGCTAAAGTATTAAAAAAAATCCGTAGAGATGAGAGAAAACGCCTTACCACCTATACATATCAACACATCCTATATAAAATATACTAAAACTAAAATATAATAAATACTTTTATAAAAACAGATCTCAAAATAAGATAGTAAATACAAGATTTTTAATCAACATATCCCCCCTTTTAATTTTTTTTTCCAACGGCTTTGGCCGTGTTATAAATGGCCTCCCTGTATTCTATTCACTTTAAAGTAATGTAACAGGAGTAGATATTCGATATAATGAAGTAATTAGCTATTTTTTAAAATGATTTTTGAAAATCCAAATTTAATCCTCAAAGCCCTATAATCATCCAATTTATATAATCAAGATAAGAACAATCAACAACACAATTATTATTATACTTCTAGAAAATAAAAAATAAAATAAAATTGAAGCTCGCTGGTGCTATCTTTTGCATCATCTTGCAAAGGAATTAACTTAAAAATAAGCATCTATTTATATATCTATTGGTGTTGGATGGAAACCTGAGTCGCGGGTAGTCGAGAGTGGCTGGATAGGCTGACAGACAGACAGACACATTGACACCGCTGGCTTCGCTTTGATTTACACAAACCATTTAAAAAAGAAAAGTAACAAAGTTAATTTATAGAAAGTCTCTTCTGCGCTGACAATATGGGAATCAGTAAAACACCTTCGGCTCGGCCGACCGTGCTTTATGAGTGAGATCTAATGTAATGGAAGAGCCACCAAACGAGTCCTGATAACGACCAGAGAGCTGCGCTCTCAGAATGTATCGGTTTCAACAACTTTTTAAATAAGGCTATATATACAGAGTGTTCACTATAGGATCTATCATAATTCTTCAGGTGGAGAAGGGAAATAAAGAAGATACCAGAAATGTGGTGTCCCCCACTACTCCTTATTCAGCAGGTCTCTGAGGGGGTCGAAGCTCCCTCAATCCACTGTGCATCTTCAATCGCTTTAGAAAACATCTATTATAACATAACTGAAACGTCGCCACTTCTTAAAAAATTTGGTAACGCACGTACTAACAGACAGTTTGACAAAACAGTAATTATCTCGAAAAATATAATTTTTTCGATGTTCACTTATTAGGGCTTTTTTAAAGACCGAAATGCCCAATTTTTTTAATCAAAATAATTTCAGCCTTTTTTGAGATATTTTGCAAAAACTAAGAAAAAAAAAACACTTTTTTCATGCACTATTACAATACTTAACCATACCCTATTATGTTAAAGTAAAAATTGATTCTATTTATGTGCCTTTTTTGCTAATCAAAAGGTTTCTTTTAATTTTTAACAAAATAAATTAAAAGTTAAACAAATTATCAAATTAATTCATTTTGTAATTAGTTAACATTATCAGAGAAAATTCCCACCGATGAGTGGTTTGACGGAACCGTTCGTCTCTTCTCGACTCTACACCATGCCAATTCTTTTAAATGTTCAACATCTTATATACATTGGCCTTTAAATAAAAAGCAACCCTTCACTTTTTATTTTTCTGAACTTTTCTAATTTTAAAGCAAATTCAATTAAAATATAATTTAAAAAATTTGTCTATAGAATGATCAGTAAAACGATTGTAATTATATGTACCAATGTATGGAAAAGGAAAAAAGGATGGAGAGGATGAAGAAGGAAAGAATTGATGAGTTGTGGTAGAACTTGAGCAAACGCTTGCTTGAAGAAACGATGAAGAATGAATCGATGTATGGCCTTAAGGAAAATGAGAGAGAGGAAATAAATGAAGATCTTAAAACAAATTCTGCAAAACAGAGACAGTGTAATATTTGTCCCAAAGCCCAATATAGGTATATGTACAGTTGTATAAATGAAATCAAAAAATTAAATTAATATATGTAACGTGCTGATCAGGTGTTCCTTCGGGTCGATATACACCAAAATCTAATCAGCTCTTAATCTCAATGCCACCAAAACTACATGTGAAATTTGGTTTTGATATTCACACTAGTTTTTGAGCTAGCTCGTTCACAAAAATTTGGTAACCCACAGACTAACAGACATTTTGACAAAACAATTATTATCTCGAAAAATATTATTTTTTCGATGTTCACTTATTAGGTCTTTTGTAGACCGAGATCCCATGGTTTCGCCCAATTTTTTAAATCAAAATAGTTTCAGCCGTTTTAGAGATATTTCGAAAAAAAGAAGCAAAAAAAAACCCTTTTTTCATGCACGATTAGAATACATGACCATACCCCTATATGGTAAAGTAAAAAATATCATCATTTAATAAAATATTTAAAACATTAAACACCGATGGAGCTCTATAAATCCCACTATCACTTTAAATTCCAGCTCTTGAAATAAAAAAAGATTGAGTCAGAATAAAAGTCTAGTACTCTGAAAGGTGGCAATGAATTTTCGAAAAGTGACACCTCCACTTTTCTTTCTCTCTCTTCGATAACGAGACACTGAAGAGAAAAGTGGCTTTTTTGAAGATGCAAGTAAAATTATCTTATGGTAATTGCCTTGGTGACACTTGGAGTAGGTCGCTGAAGGTCCCGGAGACGGAAGAGATTGTTCCGAGGGTCCCCGAGACCCGCTGGTCACGACGATACGATATTGGGCCCCGTTAGCGCAATGGGCAGCGCCGTGACCCCAACGTGACCGACCCCATTCTCGGGCAAGCGAAAGTCGCAGAGCCGTAGTGCACCCAGCACACTACAGCACTCTCTTCCTGCCAACACGGACACTAAAATACCAGGCCGGTGGCCAAAGACACGCGCTGCCAGCACGAATCCAAGTCATTACAATCCCGTTCCGTCTTCCCCCTAGTTTATATCGCGACTTGCGAGAGGAGGTACGGGCACGACTCAGACAGGACTCTTGTTGCTTCCTGCTTTCTCTAAACGAGCAATCGGTAAAACAAGTGAACACCACACTTCTCCCAAATCTGGGTAAAAATAGAAATGTCGAAAAAATAGAATTTTAGGAAATGAAAAAAATTACCTCTCCTTTTTGCCAAGTTTTCATTGTTAAACGAATTTACAACAAGTTGAAGTGTTTCGGCTGAAACCACATAAGAAGATCAACTACACAAAACAACATTTTGATTTACAATTTCTAGAGTTCCTTTCAAAAGTAAAACGGGACATGTCTGTTAGTCTCTCAGAACACTAATTCGTAAACCTAATAAGTAATAAGATAGAAACATGAAATTTACAAGTTATATGAATTCATTTTCTTTGAAATTAAAAAATCGTATTAAAAATTTTAGGTGAATGATTAATTAGGAAAGAGTTGAATTTGTCGTAAAATAAAAAATACTTTGTCATCTTGGGGTGTCACCTATTCTTGCGTAGATCTCTTTAAGAAGAATTAGGCTACATTTTTTTAGTATTTTGAAAAATATTATGTACGGAAATCACTCGGTATGCGGTATGACTTGCACTTGGCCGACTTTTTATACACAATCATGTAAGAACTGCACCACAAGATGCAGCACCTATAGTTCATGAAGACTCTTGCACTATCAAATAGAAGAAGGTGTTGGATGGTGGAGATGAAGGCATGGCCGTAGCCAGCTTTTGACTTGGGAGGGGGGGGCAAATCCGGATCCTTTGGATCGAGAATTTGTTTAATGTATTTAGAGCATCAATTAGTTAGTTTGAATTTTAAGTAGTTGGTCAATATTTGCGAAATTTGTTCCGTATTTTAATGTCATTTTACCTATTCCGTGTTTCAAAAACTTGGTGTCCGTTAATTCTTTGAATAGAACGAATTCTCCCGTTTACACGAAATGTATATTTTGTCGAATTACTTGAATATTAGATTAAAGGAATTGGGGGCTCTGTTAAGGTTCTTGTACGAAGGTTAACGAGGGAAATAATTGAGCAAATATATTCGTTTTAACAATTTATATTTATTAACAACTTTACGATTTTTTCTATATATATACAACAAAACTTTATCTTATTCGAAATATAAACAAACAATAAACTCAGCAACAACTCAACTATATCTTGACTATATTACATAACAATAATTTAAACACTAACTTCTTTGTCCCCAAAACATGCAATCTCATGTTTTCGAAGTTCAGAGGTGCCAACACAGAGAAAGGCTCATCACAAAAACATACGTCAAATTCGAGGCGCGAATTTGGAGCCATCGTGTCTCTTGACATATTTAATTGAATCATGGGGGCGGATTCTTTTTTCAATTCATGTATAATGCATATAATAATAAAATATAGGAGGGGATTGAGCAAGAGGCAGACATTTTATTTTGGGTAGAGGCGAGAGCGACTGTGGGTCAGTGGCTAGAGTGTTGGGTCGCTGACTCGAAGATCGCTGGTTCGAGACCGAGTCTCGGCAGATAGATATTTTCAGTCGCCTGGCAACCTACCAAGAGTATAATTGCCTAGTAACCTCTCTCAAATTAGCCGTTCGGAACCGGCGTTAAAAAGTAGGTCCCATATATCTGTGTAAAACAACTAAAACACTCTCAGCACAGGTATATGTGGAGAGGAGCCGACACTGCGTTTTCGGAATGGCACTCGAAGAAGAAGAAGAATAAAATTAAATATTTAAAAATCCAAACATTCTTTGCCGAGAATCAATCAGTGGGGAGAAAATTTTACCTTCTGATTTTAGCGACCAGGTTTCTTCTTACGCAAGACAATTAATTTCGTGTGCGTTGAGAAAATAAAGCTAAGAAACTTTAATAATATATGAAATATTTATATATAAATTATTTATGCGAAGCTTAACGGTCTAGCATTAACAATATGATTTAAAACTACCAATCAAATTTGGCTGGTGATCTAGATCAGCGTTTCTTAAACATCTTTTATTAGCGACTCAATTTATACTCTGAAATGTTACATAGATATATGCATATAGGGTATAAAACATAACTTTTAGTCAGAAATTATTTATTTTGAAATAAATCTCTAGTAAACATACCTGTTATTATAATTCCGTAAATATTAATGCAGTGGTTTTCATAATTTTTTATGATACATTGATCATAAATATGTAGAAATAAAAAAATCAAACTTCATATCTGAATGAATATTATTAATTAATGTTCATGAATTCTAGATTTCAAATACTCTTTTATCTTTCACAATCGAAGCAATCCATTTCGAAAACTTAATTATTTTGTTTTAGGATTCGATTTGAGAATTATTAGAAATTCTTTTTTTCTCTTGGTTGAACATAACACTGTCATTAAAAAGAAAAGAAAAAATACATTAAGGACGTTCCCTAATAAATCGATTTTTCTTGCAATCCTTTTAAAACTTTGAATACACATATTTATAGTGTCCTTTATAGGTAGAAATTTTTCAATAGTCCTTGCGGCACTAAATATGTAAATATTGACCATTGAAATTTGCATATTTAACAAACCCTATCCCGATTATAGTTAGTGTTTCATTAAATAACAATCGTAATTTTCTGAATTTATTTTGAAAAACTTATTATTATTTACTAAAGATATAACAAATATTTTCCTGTTCAAATAATTGTATCAAGCGGTATTCGTTTAGTATGAAAAATGTTAAAAGTTAGGTTTTGATGGTTTTCATTTTTACTTTCATGGCATGGCAAATGAGAGATGGCGACTTGGCAACGTCGCACTGAAATCACTCAATTTTTCCTATCTAAAAGACTTCTGCAGCTGGTGCATTTGAGATTTGCTTAGCTAATTCTCTCAACCTAACTATACTGTTCTCATCTGGAATTTCGCATTGAGCTGTTTCATGTATTGTTTTTTTTATTCTTTTTTCTCTTAGAGTCGATAAGAATGCAATGTTGCCAGATACGAAAAACGACGCAGTGAAAATATTTTTGCCTTTCTGCGCATGTTAGAGTAGTGGAAATAGCGACCTGCATTTGAGCTATATTAGGGAACGTCCTTAATATCTTGTTCAACAGTTGACGTGAATATTGGGAACTAATAATAGGATTTCTCACTAAGAAATGGCTAATTGAGATATAATATCTGTACAATTTTAACTTTTCAAGTGTATTTCACGGCGATTCCGAGTAATTATTTCAAATCTAATTAATGTTAATAATAAATCTTATTCAAAAATAAACCCGCGACATATAAGAACAAGATGGTTCCGTATTCAATTTCAGTTCAATTATATTTATTTATTTTTGATAACAAAGCAATAGAGGGAATCATCTAGGAGTGGATTTTCAAATGCAGTTTGAGAGAATTTTTTCGTGAAAAACGCTTATCACAGTGATCACAGCCGAAAGGCTTTTCACCTGTATGAACAAATAAATGCCTTTTAAGAGTTCGCTTTTCGGAGAAACGCTTATCACAGTGATCACAGCCGAAAGGCTTTTCACCTGTATGAACAAATAAATGCCTTTTGAGAGTACCCTTTTCGGAGAAACGCTTGCTCGCAGTGATCACAGCCGAAAGGCTTTTCACCTGTATGAACGAATAAATGCTTTTTGAGATTTCCCTTTAGTGAAAAACTCTTACGGCAATGATCACAGATAAATGGTTTTCCTTCTGACTGTTTCAACGGATGTCTGCCCAGATTATTTTGACGTGAGACTCTTTTGTTAAAATTATCATTGCTGTTTGGCTTGCTATTAGAATGACTTCCCAAACTTTGATTAGTTTGTCTTGATTTCAATTTTTCTGGATCGTTAGGACTGGGTAGAGACCGTTTGGCGGGATGAGATCGATTATGAACGGTCACTTCAAAAGGACTCTCTCCCTGTGGAGTCATGTCATCCAGATGTTCCACTTTGATTTCATCACTGTATTTCCCATCACTAAGGTTACTTGTAAATAGTACTTCTTCCGAATGGCCTTCCTTTATATGGCTTTCGAAATCAGACAATGTTAGGAATCCAGAGAAACATTCTTCACAGAAATAATCTCCATTAGTTTCGGTTTTAGTTTGATTAGTTGTGTCTAGAAAAAAATAAATGTATTGATCAGATGATAATATAAAAAAAAATTACAAGCATTCAAAAAAATCTATTGTGTAGATTTGTTATTGTCAATTTTGAAATCATTTAATAGTATTGATTGATAGATGGTAAGTATATGGTGAGGTAGGCAATTACTTTTGGATTCAGTGATGATTGGAAATTAACAGCAATAAAATCTAAAAACAATGTTATCTCTTGAATGTCCTATGTTTGCCGAAATGGAGGACAAAGGAATAAATTCTTCCATATTATATTAATCAAATAAATGATCTTACCATCAGTTGATGTATTTGTTCTCATTTGAAATTTCATTTTTAAAATTAAATTGAATTTCCTGTGCATACATTTCTTTTGATGTTTGTTCAGGAATTCTTCACTGATGAACAATGTCTGGCAATCACAGCATAAGAAATGTGGCCCTGAAAAAGATAATATTGCAATATTTAGTTACATATAAAGAAAGATTCATGGCCCCTATGGATACTAGCGAGTTAAAATCGAGCCCAAATGAAATAAACTTAAATGAACCGAAATGGACGACCCAAAGGTTTATCTTTTTTTACTAAAAGACAAAATAATTATTAATAATAATATAATAGTATAATATATGTAAAAATATATTTATTAAATGTAAAAATGTTACCAGATATTAATAATTATTTATGTCCATCGATTAAATTAATAAGTTGTTGTAGGGAAATAAGGACAATAGCTTATGCAAACATTTTTTATTTTATGCCAACGTTTCGTCAACTTTGTTGACTTCCTCAGGGCTCAAACAAATTATCCTCTTTGCATATTTGTCAATTTATAAATATTCATTCTTAGCAAACACATATAAGTAGGCCAGTCATTGAACAGATTGAAAATATTTCCTCCCATTTGTTTGAGCCCTGAGGAAGTCAACAAAGTTGACGAAACGTTGGCATGAAATAAAAAATATTTGCTTAAGCTATTGTCCTTATTTCCCTACAACAAATTATTGATATTAATAATCTGATGAATATTTTTGAAAAATTTTATTTGATAATAAACTTCCATTTACTTACTGGTTTAATTTAAAGCAATTTAAACAAATCAACAATGTTCAATATAGATAACAATTACTTATTTTATAAATAAACTAAATATATATTTTTTATATTCCATGACAAATATGAAAACTAACCTGTATAAATTGGAGATTTGTATTCAGAGTTTTCAAAAACAGCCATAATTTAGATATATTTTTTCAATGTTCAAACCAATAATAGAATATACAATTACAAGGAAATTCTTATTTTATAATTTAATTAAATTTTATATTTGAATATTAGTATCATTACTTTAGTAATAGTAGTAGTAACAGGTTTTGATTGGATTTCGACATTTCGGGAACATAGCCACGAGTTTGCTATTTATTAATCTACAATGCTGCCAACTTAGATTTTTATGTTATTTTATTCCGCAAAGATAAAGCGCATTATTTATTTGAATTTTAATCTTTTTTATAATCTCTATTAAATTTTAATTAAAGTTTATCTCCTCTTGTTTAAAAATATCCTTTAGCTTTTGTTGGGAATCATTATATTTTGGGCAATCGTGAAGTATCATTACTACGAACTATGTATGATTAGTAAACCCGAAAAGAAACAAAAATAATTTTTAAGAAAAAATAAAACCGTCTTCAAAAAATTAAATATAACAAATAAACTACAGTAAAAGGTATAAAATAATTATTATCTTATTTACTTACAACTAAACTACGAAATATTAACATGAAATTACTTTTTGAAGTCGGTGCCAAACAAACTATACATATAAGCAAGCGTACCAGCCAAACGTACTAAGTAAGATCCTTCGAGTGCGATTCATAAAAGGTATATGTTTCGCACCGACTTAAAAAAGTAATTTTATGTTAATATTTTGTCGTTTAGTTGTAACTAATTAAGATAATAATTATTTTATACCTTTTTAGTGTATTTTATTTGTTGCATTTAATTTTTTGAAGTCGGTTTTATTTTTTTCTTAAAAATTATTTTTATTTTTCTCTTTTTAGTGATGTTATTAATAGTGACCATATCATCAGAACTTGACCAAATTAATATGGCACCATCTCTAAGATACCCAATAAAAAAAGAATCATCGAAATCGGTTCATAAACAAAGAAGTTAGGTCTGAACAAACATAACAAAAAAGGTCTAATACCAATGAAAAAAATGGGACCAATCGGAAGGTAGACTGGACCCATGCAAAAAAAACTCCAAAATTGGTTCACAATTGGCGGAGATATGAGGTAACATCGGCACAAAAAAAAAAAAAATTCAGTCGAATAGAGAACCTCCTCCTTTTTTGAAGTCGGTTAATAAATGGATTTTTATGATGTATAAATTCCAGGCGAAATTCAAATCCAAGAAATATTAAATACAGTTTTGATAGATCGGGATCAAAAAATTTTGTTTCTCATTAAAACAACACTGAGACTATATTGGAGCATAATTTCCACAAAAAATCCATAAAATTGACAAAATAGAATGAGATGATTTTCTATTGCAAACAATTGTTCATAATGTAATATTCCCAAGAATTGAGGAAGAAGAATTCAACTTGCAAGAATCATTCCCACATTTGGGGGATTTCTGTGGGATATTTTATTTTCTAAATTTAATTCCAAATTCCCTTTGGATCGAGAATTTGTTTAATGTATTTAGAGCATCAATTAGTTAGTTTGAATTTTAAGTAGTTGGTCAATATTTGCGAAATTTGTTCCGTATTTTAATGTCATTTTACCTATTCCGTGTTTCAAAAACTTGGTGTCCGTTAATTCTTTGAATAGAACGAATTCTCCCGTTTACACGAAATGTATATTTTGTCGAATTACTTGAATATTAGATTAAGGAATGGGAGCTCTGTTAAGGTTCTTGTACGAAGGTTAACGAGGGAAATAATTGAGCAAATATATTCGTTTTAACAATTTATATTTATTAACAACTTTACGATTTTTTCTATATATATACACCAAAACTTTATCTTATTCGAAATATAAACAAACAATAAACTCAGCAACAACTCAACTATATCTTGACTATATTACATAACAATAATTTAAACACTAACTTCTTTGTCCCCAAAACATGCAATCTCATGTTTTCGAAGTTCAGAGGTGCCAACACAGAGAAAGGCTCATCCAAAAAACATACGTCAAATTCGAGGCGCGAATTTGGAGCCATCGTGTCTCTTGACATATTTAATTGAATCATGGGGGCGGATTCTTTTTCAATTCTGTATAATGCATATAATAATAAAATATAGGAGGGGATTGAGCAAGAGGCAGACATTTTATTTTGGGTAGAGGCGAGGCGACTGTGGGTCAGTGGCTAGAGTGTTGGGTCGCTGACTCGAAGATCGCTGGTTCGAGACCGAGTCTCGGCAGATAGATATTTTCAGTCGCCTGGCAACCTACCAAGAGTATAATTGCCTAGTAACCTCTCCAAATTAGCCGTTCGGAACCGGCGTTAAAAAGTAGGTCCCATATATCTGTGTAAAACAACTAAAACACTCTCAGCACAGGTATATGTGGAGAGGAGCCGACACCCGTTTCGGGTATGGCACTCGAAGAAGAAGAAGAATAAAATTAAATATTTAAAATCCAAACATTCTTTGCCGAGAATCAATCAGTGGGGAGAAAATTTTACCTTCTGATTTTAGCGACCAGGTTTCTTCTTACGCAAGACAATTAATTTCGTGTGCGTTGAGAAAATAAAGCTAAGAAACTTTAATAATATATGAAATATTTATATATAAATTATTTATGCGAAGCAACGGTCTAGCATTAACAATATGATTTAAAACTACCAATCAAATTTGGCTGGTGATCTAGATCAGCGTTTCTTAAACATCTTTTATTAGCGACTCAATTTATACTCTGAAATGTTACATAGATATAGGCATATAGGGTATAAAACATAATTTTTAGTCAGAAAATATTTATTTTGAAATAAATCTCTAGTAAACATACCTGTTATTATAATTCCGTAAATATTAATGCAGGGGTTTTCATAATTTTTTATGATACATTGATCATAAATATGTAGAAATAAAAAAAATAAAATTTCATATCTGAATGAATATTATTAATTAATGTTCATGAATTCTAGATTTCAAATACTCTTTTATCTTTCACAATCGAAGCCATCCATTTCGAAAACTAAATTATTTTGTTTTAGGATTCGATTTGAGAATTATTAGAAATTCTTTTTTTCTCTTGGTTGAACATATAACACTGTCATTAAAAAGAAAAGAAAAAATACATTAAGGACGTTCCCTAATAAATCGATTTTCTTGCAATCCTTTTAAAACTTTGAATACACATATTTATAAGTGTCCTTTATAGGTAGAAATTTTTTTCAATAGTCCTTGCGGCACTAAATATGTAAATATTGACCATTGAAATTTGCATATTTAACAAACCCTATCCCGATTATAGTTAGTGTTTCATTAAATAACAATCGTAATTTTCTGAATTTATTTTGAAAAACTTATTATTATTTACTAAAGATATAACAAATATTTTCCTGTTCAAATAATTGTATCAAGCGGTATTCGTTTAGTATGAAAAATGTTAAAAGTTAGGTTTTGATGGTTTTCATTTTTCTTTCATGGCATGGCAAATGAGAGATGGCGACTTGGCAACGTCGCACTGAAATCACTCAATTTTTCCTATCTAAAAGACTTCTGCAGCTGGTGCATTTGAGATTTTTAGCTAATTCTCTCAACCTAACTATACTGTTCTCATCTGGAATTTCGCATTGAGCTGTTTCATGTATTGTTTTTTTTTTTATTCTTTTTCTCTTAGAGTCGATAAGAATGCAATGTTGCCAGATACGAAAAACGACGCAGTGAAAATATTTTTGCCTTTCTGCGCATGTTAGAGTAGTGGAAAGAGCGACCTGCATTTGAGCTATATTAGGGAACGTCCTTAATAGCTTGTTCAACAGTTGACGTGAATATTGGGAACTAATAATAGGATTTCTCACTAAGAAATGGCTAATTGAGATATAATATCTGTACAATTTTAACTTTTCAAGTGTATTTCACGGCGATTCCGAGTAATTATTTCAAATCTAATTAATGTTTATAATAAATCTTATTCAAAAATAAACCCGCGACATATAAGAACAAGATGGTTCCGTATTCAATTTCAGTTCAATTATATTTATTTATTTTTGTAACAAAGCAATAGAGGGAATCATCTAGGAGTGGATTTTCAAATGTATTTTGAGATTATTTTTTTGTGAAAAACGCTTATCACAGTGATCACAACCGAAAGGCTTTTCACCTGTATGAACAAATAAATGCCTTTTAAGAGTTCGCTTTTCGGAGAAACGCTTATCACAGTGAACACAGCCGAAAGGCCTTTCACCTGTATGAACAAATAAATGCCGTTGGAGAGTTCGCTTTTCGGAGAAACGCTTCTCGCATTGATCACAGACGAAAGGTTTTTCACCTGTATGAATTAATAAATGCCTGTTGAGAATAGACTTTTGTGAGAAACTCTTATCGCAGTGATCACAGACGAAAGGCTTTTCACCTGTATGAACTAATAAATGTTTGTTGAAATTTCTCTTTTCTGAGAAACGCTTATCGCAGAGATCACAGACGAAAGGCTTTTCGCCTGTATGAATTAATACATGACTGTTGAGATTAGACTTTTGTGAGAAACGTTTATCGCAGTGGTCACAGACAAAACGCTTTTCGCCTGTATGAATCAATAAGTGAAGTTTGAGAGTACCCTTTTCTGAGAAACTCTTCTCGCAGTGGTCACAGACGAAAGGCTTTTCGACTCTATGAATTAATAAATGCCTGTTGAGAATAAACCTTTTTGAAAAATGCTTCTTACAGTGATGACAGGTAAATGGTTTTCCTTCAGATTGTTTCGACGGATGCCTGCCACGATTATTTTGAAGTGAGAGTCTTTTGTTAAAATCATCACTTCTGTTTGGCTTGCTATTAGAATGACTTCCCAAACTTTGATTAGTTTGTCTTGATTTCAATTTTTCTGGATCGTTAGGAAAGAGTAAAGACCATTTGGCGGCATGAGATGGATTATGAACGGTCACTTCAAAAGGCCTCTCTCCCTGTGGAGTCATGTCAATAAGAGGTTCTACCTTGATTTCATCACTAGGGTTACTTGTAAATAGTACTTCTTCCGAATGACCTTTCTCTTTATGGCTTTCGAAATCAGACAATGATAGGAATCCAGAGAAACATTCTTCACAGAAATAATCACCATTAGTTTCGTTTTTAGTTTGATTAGTTGTGTCTGGAAAAAAATAAATGTATTCATGAGATGATAATAATTATAAAAAAATATTTACAAGGGTTCAAAAAAATCTATTGTAGATTTGTTATTGTCAATTGTGAAATCATTTAATAAAACAAAAAGGAATTACAAAATACAAAATTAATATATTATACATAATTCTTACATACATATATAAAATATATATGTTAAAAAAAAAAAATTAAACTAACAAAATAAATAATATTAATAACAAAGTACTCTTTAGATCTTGATATTAGCACGGATGAAAAATTGATGCACTGCTTTATCTAAATTGCTTGGGTTGGAGAACAGGAACAGTTGGGAGATGGAGAAAATGAAAACCTATGAAGGTGAGCATTACAACAAGTATGAATGATTCGGAGTCGTGTAAAAGTAACTATTTCATTACGGGAGAGATCAGGAATGAGTGAAAACCATGGATTAGATGGAAAAGGTTTAATTCTGGCGAGTGCAGAACCTCTAGTTAGACTCGTATAGGCCCAATTGTTAGCCCACTCCTGTCGACTTTTTGCTTTCATATGTGAAAAACATCACTCCAAGGAGACCCTTCTTGAAGTGGCTTACCAGTGTATGCTGCCTTCTTGGCGATTGATAGATAGATGGACCTTCAAATTTTCCTGGACAAATTCTTTGAAAATTCTGATCGGCTTAGCATGCAAGTCTCTACCACCAAGACAAAATGCATGGCGATTGCAAAAGCTTCCCTTAGGTGTAACTTAGTCATCAACAACAGTCAAATAGAACAAGTCCCAAGCTTTAACTATCTGGGAGATCAGATTTCTACCAGACGAAACCTTAAGGAAGAAGTAACTTCGCAAGTCATCAATGGAGCAAAAATTCGGGTTGTCTATCCAATCTAGTTTGGAAAGATAAATTTATGTCTGCCGAAAGTAAAATTAGGATATATAGGGTGTTTTTTTTAGAGGTATAGAACTTCGAATTGAAATAAAACACAAGAAAATCGTTTTAATGTCCATCAATTTGGCTTTATTGGAAGGATAATTTTATGCCATTAATGTTTAAATATGATTTCGGGCATGTGGCCGCCGCGGCTGGCTCGAATAAATCCAATTCTACAGGTCCAATTTTCAACCACTTTTTCGAGCATATGGGGCCGTATGTTGGCAATAACGCCACGAATGTTGGCTTCCAAGTCCCCTAACGTTTCTGGTTTGTTGGCGTAGACGAGCGACTTCACATATCCCCAAAGAAAATAATCCAATGGTGTCAAATCACACGATCTTGGTGGCCAATTGACAGGTCCATTCCGCGAAATTATGCGCTCATCGAATGTGACGTGCGCTGTGTGGCATGTAGCGCCGTCTTGTTGGAACCACAACTCATCCACATTCATGCCATCCAATTCGGGAACAAAATAGTCAGTTATCATGGCTCTATACCGGTCTCCATTAACGGTAACTGACTCTCCAGCATTATTTCGGAAGAAGTATGGCCCAATGACTCCACCAGCCCATAGAGCACACCAAACAGTCAGTTTTTGTGGATGTAATGGCGTCTCAAGGGTCTCATGTGGATTCTCTTCACTCCAAATGCGGCAATTTTGCTTGTTGACGTAGCCAACATTCGTGGCGTTATTGCCAACATACGGCCCCATATGCTCGAAAAAGTGGTTGAAAATTGGACCTGTAGAATTGGATTTATTCGAGCCAGCCGCGGCGACCACATGCCCGAAATCATATTTAAACATTAATGGCATAAAATTATCCTTCCAATAAAGCCAAATTGATGGACATTAAAACGATTTTCTTGTGTTTTATTTCAATTCGAAGTTCTATACCTCTAAAAAAAACACCCATTATAAGAACTGTGTTCGCCCGATAATAACATATGGGGCTGAGTCCAGGGTAGACACAATCCCTACAAAGCAGCTTCTCCGGACAACTGAGATGAGAGTTGTAAGAGCCATCCATTCGAAGAGCCTGGATGATAAAATCCGCAGCGAACACCTTAGGCAAATAAGCGGTCTTCAGGACATAGTCGATTGGGTTCATGTAAGAAGAAGATGCTGGGCTGCCCTTGTAGACAGAATGCAAGACGACCGTCTCCCGAAAATATTGTCAAAAAACCGTCCCGAGGGGGTCAGAAGCCGTGGAAGACCAAAAAAACGACGGAAAGAGAGTTATGACCCTGATGACTGATTGTACTATGTTGGAGAAACAGGTGTTCACCCCGTCCCATCTCAATTGGCCCACCAATATTTTTTCTTTTTAAATAAAATTATGCTAATTCACGGTAAATTTAATTTAAATATTTATTTTTATTATCATTTGGAACAACATTTTAAACAATTTAAAACATTTTATTGTAACATTTAACTTGAAATTATTTTTTAATTGTTAAAAACATATTTTTATATAAAAAAATAGTTCTTTGATTTTACGATTTTTTTTTTTTCTAAGAATATTTGAATATGTGAAATAATCAAGTAGGCTTTGCCTTTTTCCAACAAAAGAAAGTTTGTTTTGTTTATTATTAGTAAAAATGACTCGTGGAAAGGTTGCTGATGAAAAAATTCGCTCAATTATTATCAATTTATTTAAAAAGGGAAATTCAAACACGGAAATTGGCGATCTTGTTAATTTATCAAAGTTTACTGTCAGAAATATTATTCGAGTTTATAAAACAACGGGTACAATATCTACAAAACTTCGGTATGCGTCGAAATCCAAAATATCAGATGCTGATAGACGGGCATTGAAGAAGATTATTAGAAAAAACAGGCGTTCGAACTATGGTGAATTATCTGTTCTTTGGAGCGATGTTGTGGGGCGAAGTGTTTCAAGATCCAGGTGCCATAGAGAAGCCCTTAAGTTAGGTTTTAAAACTTACAAGGTAATTTTATTGCAACTTATTCCAAATTTTTTTTTTGTAATTTTACTAATTTTTTTAGGCGAAAGAAAAGCCACTCTTGACATTAAAACAAAAGAAAAACCGGCTTAAATGGGCTAAAAGTCACATTAATTGGACGAGTGATGAATGGAATAGTGTCCATTGGAGTGATGAGTCTTGTTTTGAAGTTTGTGTTGGGGACAATCGAAGCAGAGTTATTCGTCAGAAAAATGAAGCTTTCAATTCAGATTGTTTAAATAAGAAAGTAAAATTTCCTGGTTCAGTTATGGTATGGGGTTCAATGTCTGCTAGAGGTGTTGGAAAACTTCACTTCATTGATGGAATTGTAAACACCAATAAATATTTAGAGATTTTAAAAAATCGTTACTTCCAACGATGGCAGATGCATTGCAGAATAATAATAATTTTGTGTTCCAACAAGACGGGGCGGCCTGCCATACATCAAGAAAATCTTTAAAATGGCTTTCTGATCATAATGTTCCACTTTTAGAGTGGGTGCGACTTGTCACAAATAGAAACTCTTTGGCACACAATGAAAAAGCTATTACGAATACAACCAGCTAGAAACGTAGTCGAAATAAAACACAAACTTCAAAATATTTGCGATACTTTCACTCAAGATGAGTGTCAAAACTTAATAAGTACGTTGCTCAAAAGAATTCAAGCCGTAATTAAAAATAAAGGCACGTTACACAGTGGTAAAGGTTTTGGATTTTGTATGTTTTCCTTGTTTTTAACAATTAAAAAATAATTTTAAGTTAAATGTTACAAATGATAATAAAAATAAATATTTAAATTAAATTTACCGTGAATTAGCATAATTTTATTTAAAAAGAAAAAATATTGGTGGGCCAATTGAGATGGGACGGGCTCGTATAGAAGAATAAGAAGAAGAAGATTGATAGATTCTAAGTATTTGGAGAGGTAGGCAATTTTTTGCATTCAGTGATGATTGGAAATTAACAGCAATAAAATCTAAAAACAATGTAATCTGTTGAATGTCTTATGTTCGCCGAAATGGAGGACAACGGAATAAATCCTTCCATATATATATTAATCAAATAAATGATCTTACCATCAGTTGATGTATTTCTTCTCATTTGAAATTTCATTTTTAAAATTAAATTGAATTTCCTGTGCATACATTTCTTTTGATGTTTGTTCAGGAATTCTTCACTGATGAACAATGTCTGGCAATCACAGCATAAGAAATGTGGCCCTGAAAAAGATAATATTGCAATATTTAGTTACATATAAAGAAAGATTCATGGCCCCCATGGATACTAGCGAGCTAAAATCGAGCCCAAATGAATAAAACTTAAATGAACCGAAACGGACGACCCAAAGGTTTATCTTTTTTTACTAAAAGAGAAAATAATTATTAATAATAATGTAATAGTATAATATATGTAAAAATATATTTATTAAATGTTAAAAGACAAAATAATTACCAACAATTTTTTTTTTATTATTATTATTTCTCCATTTTATTTAGGCAATCTGCCCCAAAGGGCAATAGGCATATTTATTTGGTAACAAAATATAACAATGGCATGTAATAAAAAGGACTATAACCTAAATTATAAAAGTTCCAATGAACTTTCAATTTCTCTGGATGACCACATATACTAGTATATATATACAAAAAAATATTAAATATAAGTTTTTTGACTTGAAATTATTTACAAAAAAAAATAAGCTGAGGTGTTCTGATGTGGGCATCCACTTGACTTTACCATACAACCTGGCCCCTCACTTATATTTAATATTTAATAAAATTATTTATAGTCATGTAGGGGAGGGGAGGTAAGTTTTTTTTCATTTTTAGACTCCTGGGGGCCCACTGATTATGTATACAAAATTTGGTTGAGTTTGGTACAAGAGACTAGATTTTCATTTTTTGACCTTCCCCCCATTTTGGGATGTTGGTTTTTGCATTTTTAGACTTCGGGGGTCCCAGTGAATATGTATACAAAATTTGGTTGAGTTTGTTCAAATGGCCTAGATTTTTAATTTTTAACCCCCCTCCACCCCCCCCTTAATTTTGAGTCGATGTGCACCAAAATCTAATCAGCTCTTAATCTTAATGCACCAAAACTAGGTGTGAAATTTGGTTTCGATATTCAGACTAGTTTTTGAGCTAGCTCGTCCACAAAATTTGGTAACGCACAAAATAATAAACTAACTGACAGACATTTTGACAAAACAATTATTATCTAGACAAATAAAATTTTTCGATGTTCACTTATTAGGGCTTTTTTTGTAGAGCGAAATGCCATGGTTTCGCTCAATATTTTTAATCAAAATAGTTTCAGCCGTTTTTGAGATATTTCGAAAAAAAGAAGGAAAAAAACACTTTTTTCATGCACGATTACAATACTTGACCATACCCTGTATGGTAAGGTAAAATACAAACATAAGTTTTTGGTTTGAAACTATTTACAAAACTTTAATAAAATATATCACTTGAGGCTATTTACAATAATAATTATTTACAGATGTATAAGGTCTGGCGTGAGTGATCAAGTGAAGGTTCGAGGGAGGTCATTTGGTCTGTGTCTCTTAAGTCTTTTTGGAATTGTTGTTGTCATTAGTTGTTTTGTGTAGTCGTTTGGGTGGTCATATAATTTTTCTAGTATTTGTGGCTGTATTGTCTTATTTCTTCTGTTACTGAAGGGATTGGTGTGTCTTTTTGTATGTCGGAATTGGAGGTACTTCTGGGGGCATCGATTATGGCTCTTATCACTTTGTTTTGATATCTTTGAATGATATCAATATTTGATTTCGCAGCCGAGCCCCCACAGTTGTATTCCATAGGTTCAAATTGGTTTTAAAATACTTTTATAAATAAGTATTTTATTGTCTTTTGACATTTGTGAACGTTGTCCAATTAGCCAGTACAGTTTGTGTAGTTTTAGTCCTAACTGTTTGCGTTTGTTCTTTATATAGTATGTTTGTTCCAGGTCAGTCTACTATCCATTCGATAGAGAATCAAATACAGGTTATTTTTGTCAAATATTAAGTGAAAATAATATCCGAATTTATATATTTCTAACTTGAAATAATGAAGTTAAATAAATTTATAATTTTCTCATTAATATATCAAAGAATGATTAACATATTAACGAGAATTGTTTTTGATCGCGCTTTTTAAACAAGATATATATCGCGAGACTACTGCTGGTTGAAGCTATTGGAGTCTGCTGAGTCTTAAGTCTGGACCAAGAGAGAATGAAAAAGATGTGATCCATTTGGCTATAATTTTCGCGTTTAGCCCGCATGACACTTTTTATAGGGTGATTGAATATATAACATCTCAGATTTCAAATTTATTTGGTGGTCCATATCAATGTTTGATATAAAAAGTGTCATGTGGGCCAATCGCGAAATGATGCTGGATTATAGCCAAATGGAGCACATCTTTTTCATTCTCTCTTGGTCCAGACTTAAGACTCAGCAGACTCCATGCAAAAACTGGGGGTGGGGGTGGGTGGTGCAGGAGGTGGGGTGCGGGGTTGGTGGAGTGGCGGGTTCGGGGTCCAGGGGGAGCGGTGCGCGGGGGCGGTACGTGGGTGGTTGTCCATGGGGCGTGGCGGGGGTGTGCGGTATGGGGCGGGTGTCCAGGGGCGTAGGGGGCTGGTATGGGGGTGGCGTGCCGGGGTGGTTTTTATCAGGATTTTAAATTAAAAATAATATTAATATATAACTTTTAACTGAAGCAAAAAGTTGCCGAGCATTTCTCAGTGGTTCCAGGTACTCAATAATAATGTAATAGTATAATATATGTAAAAATATATTTATTAAATGTAAAGTGTGACAAGATAATCTGCATTAGATTCTGAAAAATTTTAGTTGATAATAAACTTCCATTTAGTTACTGGTTTAATTTAAATCAATTTTAAAAATCAACCTTGTTCAATATAGATAACAATTATATATTTAATAAATAAACAAAATGTATTTTTTTATATTCCATGACAAATCTGAAAACTAACCTGTATAAATTGGATATTTTAATTCTGAGTTTTCAAAATCAGCCATAATGTATATATTTGTTCAATGTTCAAACAAATAATAGGTTATACAATTAAAAGAAAATTCCTATTTTATAATTGAATTAAATTTTATATTTATATTTTAGTATAATTAATTTATGATTAAGTATACCCGAAAAGAAATACAATTTTTTTTTATTTTGACAATAGAATAAATCAATAATTAATAAATCCGCCAGATGTCAGGGCAGTCGATATAAAAATTCCCGGTGAAATATTAAATAGATAGACAGTTTAGCTAGATTGGAATTAAAAATTTTTGTTTCCCAATAAAACAACACTGGGGTAGAATTTCCACAAAAAAATCATGAATTTGCAAAATAGAATTAGAACATTTTCTATTGCAAACAACGTGCACTTTCATGGTCAAAATGGGAAAAATCGAAAAATGTGCGAGTTTTTGGGATCCCGAGGGCTGTTTTTTTGGATCCCCATTAAAAATCGAACTACTGAACCAATTTTGCATTTTTTTTAATCGACGCGAAATTTTGGCTTCTTTAATTTACTATAGGACGGTTATTTACAAAATATGAACTGTTTTCGACTTATAAGCGAGCCACTGAAGGCTAGAAATGCAAAAAATGGGTGCGTGGGCGGGGGGGGGGGTAGATGTGGGGGTGCAGGAGGTGGGGGCCGGGGGGAGCTACGGGGTTTCGGGGGCGGAGTGGGCGTGTAGGTGTGGTGTGGGGACGGGAGGGTGCAGGAGGTGGGGTGAAGTGATGGGGGTCCGGAGGGCGACGAAGGGGTTTCGGGGATTAATATATATCTATTAACTGAATCAAAAAGTTACCGAGCATCGCTCGGTGGCCAGGTACTTATTAATTAATGTTCATTGAATTCTAGATTTTAAATACTAAATTATTTTATTATTATCATTTCCGTCGATAATTTTTGTTTTAACTTGAAAGTTTATAATAGGAAAATAAGGACAAGTGATCGAGCCAAAAAATATTTCGTCTCGAATACTATTTGTTTTTAACCGATTTCAAAAAAGGAGGAGGTTATCAATTCGACTGAATTTTTTTTTGTTTCTATATGTTACCTGATATCCTCGCCAATTGTGAACCGATTTTGATGATTTTTTTGCATTGGAAAGGGGATACCTTAGGGGTGGTCCCATATTTATTTGGTCAAGTTCTGATGATTTTATCAATGTCGAAATAACCTAAATCTCCAATTCTTATGAACAAATAATCGAAATTATAATAAATAAAATATTTTATAAAAAAAATCTTAAAACATTCATTTAAAACCCGCAAACATTTCTAGAGAATTTCTATATTTATGAATTGAATTTTATTATCATTTTCTGATTCATTCGGCCGGCGCTTTCTCTTACGAGATGCATGCAAGGTATTATATTAAGTCACTATTAATAACATCACTAAAAAGAGAAAAATAAAAATAATTTTTATAAAAAAAAATAAATAAAACCAACTTCAAAAAAATTAAATGCAACAAATAAAATAATAAAAACTCAAAAATCAAATAAAATGCACTAAAAGGTATAAAATAATTATTATCTTATTTAATTACAAACTAAACGACGAAATAGGTATACATGAAATCACTATTCGAAGTCGGTGCCAAACAAACTATACCTATAAGCAAGGGCGGATCCAGGAATTTTTTATGGGGGGGGGGAGAATGTATATAAGGTGCCCGATGTATATAAGATATACTTTTTATCTCGAAAGTGTGTCGCGAGTTGTCCAAGCGGGGGGGGGGGGCAGAGACGCCCCCACACAACACACACATATAGATATTTTTACAAATGCACGGGCCTCTATGGGGGGGGGGGGGGGCGGTCGCGGTAGCCCACTCCCTGGATCCGCCCTTGCCTATAAGCGAGCGTACCCGTCAAACGTACTAAAAGTAAGATCCGTCAAGTGCGATTCATAAAATGTATATGTTTGGCACCGACTTCAAAAGTGATTTCATGTTAATATTTCGTCGTTTAGTTGTAACTAAATAAGATAATTATTTTACACCTTTTAGTGCATTTTATTTTATTTTTAAGTTATTATTATGTTATTTGTTGAATTTAATTTTTTTGAAGTCGGTTTTATTTTTTTTTTATAAAAACTATTGTCATAAATCGGATCATAAAATTATGTATTATAATTCACACATCATCTATCTAGAAAGTGCACCAGAGCTCATTAGAGTACTCTGTTGAGCCGCAGCCAACTGGATAGCTTCTATATTATTGTTTATTTACTAATTAATATTTTTTTCATTCGATTATTTATTTTCCACGGAGCGGTTGTGCTTTTTTTTCTCTCGACCATTTTGGTTGATGATTCTTCCCCTGTTGGTGAATTCCATCAAACTCCTCTCTATTTCGACCGCCATCCTTCTCTGGACCAGTGGTCTTTCCAGCTTTTCTTCTTTTTGAGGAAACCGGAGTTCATCAATGAATGAATTTCTGACCTTGCCATTTGGGCTTTCTTCCGGATCAACTCTACACACACATCTTTCTCATCAAACTCAAGAGTATTTATAGCTTATTGTTTAAGCTTCATTTATTTATTTAACTTAATTTCTCAGCCACTTGCAATTTGTACTTTTTCTTGTATTTTGTTACAGCTTCCACTTGGATTGCAAATGGATAGAAAGCTTTCTGACAAACCGAAGTATAAAAGTTGTGGTGGATGGAACATCATCTGAATCGTTCTCCACAAACTCTGGTGTTCCCCAAGGCTCCGTAATCTCCTCCACACTCTTCCTAATTTATATAAACGACCTTTTCGATCAAACGGCAAACCCCACTCATTGTTACGCCGACGATAGCACTCTACACGGTAAACCCTCACTCCCGAATAATCGAATCAATGTTACCTCCTCAATTACTCTCGACCTAGACAAACTGAATAAATGGGGCTCACAAAATTTAGTTAACTTCAATTCAAACAAGACTCAATGTTGTCTAATTTCTAGGCGCGAAAATAAAGATTTCCCTGATATTCACTTCGATTCGAATACCCTAAAAATGTGTGACAGCCTATCCATGCTGGGCGTCTCTGTCGCATCTGACCTGTCTTGGAATGAACACATCTCCTCTGTGGCGAAATCTGCAGCAAGGAAGATTGGCTTCTTATTCAGGTCCAAGCGATTTTACAAACCCCCACAACTTCTCACCATCTACAAGGCCCAAATCCGCCCCTGTCTCGAATACGGCTCTCATCTGTGGAGAGGAGCCTCAAAATACTCTCTTGCTACCCTGGATGCAATTCAGAAACGAGCCGTCAGGCTAATTGACGATTCTACCCTCACCGACTCCCTCGACTCGCTGGCTCATCGAAGAGATGTCTCTGCCCTTTCCCTTTTCTATAGATACTATCACGGCAGGTGCTCTGATGAGATAAAATCAATAATTCCCCCAAAGCATGCTTTGCACGTAGCACGCGTTTTGCCGACTCCCAACACTCTTTCGCGGTCAAACTGGAAAAGTGCCGGACCACTTCATTCGCGAATACATATATCCCCATGACTTCAAGGAACTGGAACTCTCTTCCAGCCTCTATCTTTCCCAGCACCTATAATCTTCAAACCTTCAAAACCGGAGTGCATAGACACCTACGTCTACACCCTCTCACTTAATCAACTTTCTCTTCTCTTCGGTAATGCAAGGGTCTTTCGAGATCCATAGGGGCTGCATCTTTACTGGTGCACCCCTTCTTGCATCGATTGCATTAAAAAAAAAAACTTTATTAGATAATAAGTAAAAATATATTTTTCTAGGTGGGTTTCACAAATAAAACAAATATGAGCCCATCATCAGGAGTTACAAAAGAAAACTGAGCCCATCATCAGGCCTTTAGGGAATGCACATTTTTGGTGTAACTCCTTCTCTCATCATTTTCATTAATAATAAAAAAAAAGAACCGGTTTGTCGTTGTCGTTACTCATCCCATGAGCCCTGCCCTTGGGGTGGGGGATGGGGGTTCTGACACCCCCCCCCGTTGCTACGCCTCTGATTGTGTGTATTCTGTATGCAAGTGTAGTACAACAAATGTATCGGTAAATCAAGTTTAAGAATTAGAACTCCTATTGTTATCACTGCCCATTGTTATTTAAATTAAGAAATATTTGTTCATTTATTGTATGTAATGATTTAATCATCATTCGACCAATGTCAATTGTAATAATTTCAAACCCTTATTTGGTAACTTGGCACTGCATGAGCGTGTAGAAGGGTAGCGTTTTTACTGAAATTCACTGCACTATTACACTAAATGTAGTTGAGTCTCGGCTATAATTTCTTTATGAGATATTCCTATTTGTATAAAGAACATTTTTTAAAATTTTAAATTTTTTTCATCCACTCCCTTTTCAGATATTGACCTCGAGAAAATTGACATTAATAGGTTTTAGGCCATTTTTGTAAAGCTCTAGAAAAAAAACGAGTGCATTCTCAGGACTACAACTTATACTGCAGGTAGTTATATAAGTATACAACATAGAAATAATATATTATTAGTGAATCTCTTTTTCTTCATAAAAATTTATGGATTTAAAAAGTAACGAGTTATACCTACATTTTTTCCGAGTTTTTACAGGAAGAGTTTGACTGATTCTCTTGCATGATAGAAAAATTAAAATAATATATACCTGAAGTTCATTTCATGCTGAACACACTGGTTTTTTAATTATTCTGCTATCTTTAAAAATAGCTTGGCAATTGAACTTTCCGCAAACCACGTTTTTTATTAAAATATGCCCAACCACCATTTTAAAATGGCTGCCAAAAAAAAACTATGACATATAAATTTTTTTCAAGTACTGTTTTGTGACTGTCTACCTATAGGGAACTCATGATAAAAAAATCAGAAAAATATAAAATCATGAGCAACAAATTTTATTTATATTGGGCGATTTGAAATGGATTGACCCAATATAACAATAATAAAAACAAAATAATACATTAAAATTATGGGTATAAAATAAAACAATATTATAAAAATCACAAATATGCAGGGAAGTTGACTATTTAACACTAGAACGCCCGGACTTTCAGATCCCCTAGAACGCCCGGATGCCGTCAATTTGACGACTTGCATTTTTCAACACTCAAACTAAATAAAATCATTCTGTTTCCTTTTATTTAATATTTTTTTATTTTTTCTAATAATAAATATAATTCTATCATCAATTTATATATTAAAAATACATATTAATATATTACATTTTAATTTTTATTTTCCTCTCCTGATTCAGCTAATGAATCTCCTTCTGAATTATCCGGTGTAATATTTTTTAAAATTTCTAATATTTCAGCTTCACTGAGACCTCGTGCCATTATAAATAATATTGAAATAAAAAAAAACAAATATACGAAAAAAACTCACGAGAAATTGAGAGAGAAATTTGTTGTTGATAATTCTAAGGTCGGAACAAAAATGAAATGGCAAGACTAGGGGTTCGACATAAATATATATATATGGATTTCAAAACAGTAGGTTCCCTCGAAATGTTGTAAAATAATAAAGTGAATCATCAAAAGATAAAAAAATTGACATAAAGAAACATAGTTTTTTTATTTTACCCCAAGTTTTTCAAGGAAGATTGTAAATTAAAAAAATAAACTGCAACGGATCGTTGCTAAACTTTATCCAAATTCATTTGAAATATTAATATGTTTGTTCCTTTATTATTAATCAGATATCACTTGCAATTTGTAGTTCATATTGAGTTGTTTACCAAAAAAGAATTTAGTCTTTTTGATTTTAAGTCGATTCTTCCACGTTTTCAATAGAGGTTGCCATTAATGGTCAAAACATCAAAAATGGAATGCAATAAGGTTATTCCTCTAGTATTAGATAAAAATCGATCGTTATTTTTGATTTTATGTCGATTCCTCCATGTCTTCAGCAATGGTTACCAATAATAATCGAAACGTCAAAAGCCTAATGTAGAATTGTTATTCCTCAAGTATTAGATGAGAATCGATGTCTATTTTTTATTTTAAGTCGATTCCTCCATGTCTTCAGCAATGGTTACCAATAAAAACCGAAACGTCAAAAATCCAATATAGAATGGTTATTCCTCAAGCACTAGATGAGAATCAATCGTTATTACTTTATCCAATGCAAAGCATGGGTAAAGTATTGCAATCGCTCTCGGGGCAAGCGTGGCTTCAAAGGGTCCTCAGGTAAAGGCTACGGAACCCATGGACTCAATTAAAGTCACAAATTGTAGTATTCAATTAGGTTGAATTTTAGCACGTGGCGGTTTTGCCAAAAATTACATGGGGTCTCGTCGAGAGGCCAAAAAGTGCGATTTTTTCATTTAGTGCGTGCGTATGGATGGATGTATGTATGTTATCGATTTTTTGGCCCACGATTTTTTCCACACCGTTGCACCGATTGAAATGAAATTGAAAACCTACCATTAGTTTAACAAAATGAAGCGCTGATTAGTTTTTGGTACATATCGGCCCACAAACATTAGTACTTTATTTCAGTACTTTTTTAGTTTTTTCTAAATATCTTGAAAATGACTTAACCAATTTTGATGAAATTTAATATCCTAATTAAGTACCTTGGGGACCACAAAAAAGGTTAAATAAAGTTTTTAGTAAAATTATATTTTAAAGTACTTTACTCTAGAACAAATTAATATTTCAAATGAATTTGGATAAAGTTTAGCAACGATCCGTTGCAGTTTATTTTTGGTTTAAAGTCGATTTCTCTATGTCTTCAGCAATAGTTTCCAATAAAAACCGAAACGCCAAAAATCCAATATAGAATGGTTATTCCTCAAGTATTAGATGAGAATCGATGGCTATTTTTGATTTTAAGTCGATTCCTCCATGTCTTCAGCAATGGTTTCCAATAAAAACCGAAATGTCAAAAATCCAATATAGAATGATTATTCCTCAAGTACTAGATGAGAATCAATCGCTATTTTTGATTTTAAGTCGATTCCTCTATGTCTTCAGCAATGGTTACTAATAAAAACCGAAACGTCAAAAATCCAATATAGAATGATTATTCCTCAAGTACTAGATGAGAATCAATCGCTATTTTTGGTTTAAAAGTCGATTTCTCTATGTCTTCAGCAATGGTTACTAATAAAAACCGAAACGTCAAAAATCCAATATAGAATGATTATTCCTCAAGTACTAGATGAGAATCAATCGCTATTTTTGGTTTAAAATCGATTTCTCTATGTCTTCAGCAATGGTTACTAATAAAAACCGAAACGTCAAAAATCCAATATAGAATGATTATTCCTCAAGTACTAGATGAGAATCAATCGCTATTTTTGGTTTAAAATCGATTTCTCTGTCTTCAGCAAAGGTAACGGATAAGAAAACAACGCAGTTGCTATGGTTACTCATAAAAATTCCTCCCAAATTTTTAGCATTTCACAGAGAGAAGCCTATCCATTCTTACTTAAGCAAGGCTAAATGAGCTATATTAAAACTTTCAAATGAATAAATTTTAAAGAATTTAAAAAATTAAAAAAGTACCATCTAACTCTAGAGTAAAGTACTTTAAAATATAATTTTACTAAAAACTTTATTTAACCTTTTTGTGGTCCCCAAGGTACTTAATTAGGATATTAAATTTCATCAAAATTGGTTAAGTCATTTTCAAGATATTTAGAAAAACTAAAAAAGTACTGAAATAAAGTACTAATGTTTGTGGGCCGATATGTACCAAAAACTAATCAGCGCTTCATTTTGTTAAACTAATGGTAGGTTTTCAATTTCATTTCAATCAGCGCAAAGGTGTGGAAAAAATCGTGGGCCAAAAAAGCGATAACATACATCCATCCATACATACATACATACATCCGCACGCACTAAATGAAAAAATCGCACTTTTTGGCCTCTCGACGAGACCCCATGTAATTTTTGGCAAAACCGTCACGTGCTAAAATTCAACCTAATTGAATACTACAATTTGTGACTTTATTTGAGTCCATGGGTTCCGTAGTCTTTACCTGAGGACCCTTTGAAGCCACGCTTGCCCCGAGAGCGATTGCAATACTTTACCCATGCTTTGCATTGGATAAAGTAAAAAAGGCAGAACAAAAAATAATACGAGGGTCAAAAAGGATGGAAATGTTCCAAAAAAAGAATGGGAATTATTCGTATTTGAAAAAATTAATTTAAAATATAAAAATTGGGGTAAAAAAGTGTTACCGTCAAATTGACGGCTTTTTGGGCGTTCTTGGTAAATCCATAATTTTCTCCTAAATAAAAATTCATAGGGTGCTATTTTTTTTATTAGAAAGCTATTCAAAAATGATTAAAAGTCAGCGAGTTTCAAAGTTCTAACTTAAATAGTAACGAAATGAAATGTGAAAACCGTCAAATTGACGGCTTCGGGCGTTCTAGTGTTAAACCCCTGAAAAATTCAACAAAGTTGAATAAACGTTGGCAATAAAATATACATTATCTGCATAAAAAATACAGTCCCCACTTCCCTATAACAACTTTAATCATAGACATAACTAATCAAAATAAATACAATTGTAAGGGCTGGCCTAGCTTTTACTACCGCTTCAGAATCCTGCTTTTGACCTGCCCTGTGACTTCTGCCGTCAATGACTCAATCTGGACATCCATTCTCGCTAAGCTCATTGTCTGTGTGGC
Organism: Forficula auricularia; assembly: GCA_024734495.1. Taxonomy (NCBI): domain Eukaryota; kingdom Metazoa; phylum Arthropoda; class Insecta; order Dermaptera; family Forficulidae; genus Forficula; species Forficula auricularia. Next base: position 111,528 of record JALMQS010000390.1, read on the forward strand.
TAAATTATTATAACTTAATATTTGCCGACTGCTACGGGCCGTTATCTTGGAGACAATCTGAAATATTTGTTAATAAGCGTTCATTCACAAAGCAACTAAGGTAGTTATATTGTTATGCCCGTCGATAATTTTGTCGACATCAGGAAATGCTGTTGTAAATCTTGTTTGAACTCTTTAAGGAATCCTCTTTTTGTAATTAAGGTCAATGCAACCAGACTGAGGCCCTCTCTGTGCACATCCGGACCCGAGTGCTTTTCGCACCCCCAGAACAGCACCCCTATATATCTCCTTTTCCGCTCTTTTTGGCTGGCCCTGGGTCTTAGTCAAGATTATATGATGATAGGAAATAAGTTATATATCTGAGTTGACAGAGAATTATAAATCTACTTGCTCTAATATCTTTGTATAAAAAAATGATCTTTCAAAAAAGAGCTTTTAACGGAAAAATTTTCCAAAAAAGGGTCACGTGGTCTCTGAAGACCCTCCCTTTAAAAAGGGAGTGGTCAATGATTAAAATGTACTCCTACTCATTAGTAAATTGACGAATCGGGAATATTTCTTGTGAAAACTCCCAGAAATGACAGGCCAGGTTTTGAATCAGTTGACAGAGTTAGTCAGTCCTAGTTTGAAGTCAGTAGATGCTCACTTGTTAATTTGGAGTTAAGAGATGAGGCTCTCCAGCCATCAGTTGGAGACAAGTGTATTTATAATTAACTAATAAAAATAATCAAAAGTAAATAATGCTCTTTCTTTGAACAATCTCTCCCTCTTCAAAACCAGCACCAGGGTTTAAATAGGCCGAATCGCTTGGGCCCGTTACCAGGACCATTCTGCGGGGAGGTATCTTCGAGATAAAATCGACAAATCGTCAACCCTTTCTCTGGTCAAGAAGGGTTGCAACCAAAACCAACAGTGTGTCGCAACAATATAATGAACAGGATTAATAACGATAAATTAGGCTTTCTTAGATAAATTCTACATAAATGGTAAATTGATAATAAAATTAATTAACAACTAGATATATGAATAAACAATAATATTTGAATTACCTAACTTTCTATTTCATATAATAAATCTTTGCAAGGCCAATATTATGTCATAGTCAAGCAATTCAAATTGTATTTATTTCAGCTAAATAATTTGTGCTTTTATATACGAAAAACGCCATTAGCACCTATGTCATCACGACATTCGCAAAATGCCACAAAATCGGACAACGTGACACTAAGCAAATACTGTGCTCCTTGGTTTTAAGGTAGTTGAGTTGTTGCTAAGTTGTTTGTTGTTTTTATTTGTTTGAAATAAAAGAAAGTTTTGTTGTATATCTATAAATATAAAATTCTTTGCCCGATACACTCACTCACTCATTATCAAAACATCCAGAACCACTGGACATAGAAACATGAAATTTGGAGAGGATATTACATCTATGACATAGGGGCTCACTAAGAAAGGATTTTTCGAAATTCGACCCCTAAGGGGGTCAAAGGGGGCAAAGTGTGTTTTCACTGATTATGCGATATCTCTCTTAAGGACAATAAAATATCTACTTGCTTTTTACTTATAAAAATACTAAATTAAAATATCTAAAAATTGATTTCAGGATTTTTTGAAATTCGACCCCTAAAGGGGTCAAAAGAGGCAAAATATCTTTGCAATGTGTTTACACTAATTTGCATTTTCAATTAAGAACGATAAGATATCTACTTGATTTTTACTTAATAAAATTCTAAATACAAATTTCTAAAAAGTAATTTCAGGATTTTTTGAAATTCGACTCCCAACTATCCAAAATGTGAGTGGGGGCAAAAATTAAAACTCTCTCCGATCTTGATCAAATTTTGTAGACTTATTCTTTATTACTTTAAGAAACTATTCCTGTAAAAATCAACTATCAAAATTGACTGTATGGGGGCGAAAGGGGGGTGGGGCAAAATATAGAAATTTTTAGCTTTTTTGTACATTTACTCTTTAGAAAACTGTGGAATTATTTATTTGCAAATATCTAAAAAATAATTTCAAGATTTTTTGTAATCCGACCCCCCCCCCCCTCAACTATTCAAAATGTGAGTGGGGGCAAAATTATTATTATTATCTTGGGATGAAGAGTGGTGGCGAACGTGGGATACCAATATTATTTGCTTTGTAGACCGAATCGGATGGTGCAACCATCCTGGGTGTCTTAAATCTTAAAGTTGATGAGTATATCGCTAATGCGCTGTGTGTCTTCTTTAAGAAAAAAAATAGAGGTAAAATTTAGATGTTCGCCTTCTGTGGCCCGTTAGTGTGTATAGCAGGAAAGTCCTCCGACAAGACTCTGTATGTAGAAGGAATATTGCTTTGGTAGTCGTCTCTGACTGGACTCGCTCTGTACGTATCTCAGGGTAGACTCTAAATGTTGCTATCTCAAGCAAGACTCGACTCCCCGTATTGGTGGCTAAGGCAAGACTAATTTGTATATTGCTTTCTCTTATGACATTGGTCCGGTCATTACTCTCTTTAATGTTCTCGTTATTTATTCATTAGTATATTAATTTATGCTATTAACCGGTCGATTGCCCACTTTATCTAGAAATCATTAGGTACAGGTTTGCCTTTTTCAATTGTATTTACAAATATATATATATATACGAGCTTTTCGTGCGTGCCTTCGGCACGCCCTCGAAGCTCGGCCCTCCGGGCTGGTGCCCTGGCGGGCAGCGTCTCGGTCCAAAAATTCTATTCCTCTTAAAAAACCACGTTTAAAATAAAATGAGAAAAATGTACTTGCTTTTGTATAATGGTGTATTAAATTATTTGACCACGGCACTGTAGTTATAACTCTTGATTATTAATGATATATTCAAAGCAGAATCAATGAAGAAAATTGTGTATAGAGTAAATATATGATAGGGATCCCAAAATCCAGATGGTAAAAATCAGAGTCGCCAAGACTTGATTTTTTTTGCTTAGGTTTTTTTGTGTGTCATTTAATATAAAAATTAAATAAATGTGCAAATTATTAAAAAATAAACAAATAATATATAAATCAAATAAGATGTGAATAATTTCTTCTGTGCGCAAAGAAAAGCGAATTGAATATTAAATTTTTGAGTGGCGGGGCGGGGGGGGGAGGGGGTGAGGAATAATTATCGATATATTTAATGTTTCTTAATTTAAAGTCTTTTTTAGAGTCTTTCATTTCAAAATTTGAGTGCAAATTAAAATTATATTTCAAATTTTCCTGGTTAATGAAAATCAATTTGAGCTGTCAGTTTAAAATCCTAGCTGACAATTATATTTCAAATTTGCCTTGTTAATTAATATATATTCAATGTTTTTTAATTTAAAATCACTTGGTGTTTTTTTCATTTTCATTCGAGTTCAAATGAATACAATATTATCTCGACACAAAGTCTAAATCAAAAATTTATAGTTTTAGTAACTGAAATCATGGTATAAATATTAATGTCAGATTGGTCTAGTGGATAAAGCAGAGGACCTTAGTTCAAGAGTTCGTAGGTTCGATTCTAGTCAAGAGGGAAATTTTTTTAGAGAAATTTCTCTTAGCTTGTTACAAATTAATCTAGATCAATATATATAGTATTTTACTTTGTTTGAAATGAATTACAAAGTGTTCCAAACAGCAAGACCATTGCAAGCTTTTTTAACAGTTGACGTGAATATTGGGAACTAATAATATATTCCGTTGATATATTCGGATAAGCCTTTTATGTATGGGAAAGAAATGTTTCGTAAATATTCGTTATTAATTTAATTAATTTTAAATAAATAAATTCTCATTAAAATTGATACTTACAAATTCAAATTTGGCACAGAATGAATCGACATAATTTTCCAAATAATGTTCAAGAGATTTCGATGTTAATTTTCTCACTAAGAAATGGGAAAGAGTGATATAATAACTGTAAAATTTTAACATTTCAAGTGCATTTCACGGCGATTCCGAGCAATTATTTCAAATTTACTTCATTACTATAATGAGACTCATTAAAAAATAGACCCGAGACATATAAGGACAAAAGGGTTCCTTATTCAATTTCTGTTTAATTTATAATTTATTTATTTATTATATTTATGTCATAAAGGTATTTGAAAAATATAAAAAAAAATTTTGAGGGAAAATAAATTTTCAAAAATGTCGGAGTAAAAGATTCGTTTAATATTAAAGAAAAAAAGAAGCATACAATGTTCAGAATGGGAGAAGTTCAAATATGTAGTTTCAAGGATAGAATTATTTTCTTACTAGACTCATATGTATGTAGCGAAAAATTCCGTTTTGAATGCAATAGAGAGAGTTCTAGGAGTGGATTTTCAAATGGAGATTGAGAGCATCTTTTCGTGAAAACCTTTTATCACAGTGATCACAGCCGAATGGTTTTTCATCAGCATGAAGGAATAAATGCCTTTTAAGAGTTCGCTTTTCGCAGAAACGCTTATCACAGTGATCACAGCCGAAAGGCTTTTCACCAGTATGAACAAATAAATGACTTTTAAGAGTTCGCTTTTCGGAGAAACGCTTATCGCAGTGATCACATCCGAAAGGCTTTTCTCCAGTATGAACCAATAAATGGCTTTTAAGAGTTCGCTTTTCGGAGAAACGCTTATCACAGTGATCACAGCCGAAAGGCTTTTCACCTGTATGAACTAATAAATGACTTTTGAGATTAATTTTTTGTGAAAAACTCTTATTGCAGTGATCACAGACGAAAGGCTTTTCCCCTGTATGAATCAATAAATGTATTTTGAGAGTACCCTTTTCGAAGAAACGCTTATCACAGTGATCACAGCCGAAAGGCTTTTCACCTGTATGAACTAATAAATGACTTTTGAGATTATTTTTTTGTGAAAAACTCTTATCGCAGTGATCACAGCCAAAAGGCTTTTCTCCAGTATGAACCATTAAGTGTAATTTGAGATGACCCTTTACTGAGAAACGCTTATTACAGTGATCACAGCCGAAAGGCTTTTCACCTGTATGAATCAATAAGTGAAGAGTGAGATGACTTTTTTGTGAAAAACTCTTATCGCAGTGATCACAGACGAAAGGCTTTTCACCTGTATGAACAAATAAATGCCTTTTGAGAGCTTGCTTTTCGAAGAAACGCTTCTCACAGAGATCACAGCCAAAAGGCTTTTCTCCAGTATGAACCCTTAAATGTAGTTTGAGATTAGACTTTTGTGAGAAACGTTTCTCGCAGTGATCACAGACGAAAGATTTTTCGACTGTATGAATTAATAAATGCTTTTTGAGATTTCCCTTTAGTGAAAAACTCTTAGGGCAATGATCACAGATAAATGGTTTTCCTTCAGAGTGTTTCAACGGATGTCTGCCCAGATTATTTTGACGTGAGACTCTTTTGTTAAAATCATCATTGCTGTTTGGCTTGCTATTAGAATGACTTCCCAAACTTTGATTAGTTTGTTTTGATTTCAATTTTTCTGGATCGTTAGGACTGGGTAGAGACCGTCTGGCGGGATGAGATCGATTATGAACGGTCCCTTCAAAAGGACTCTCTCCCTGTGGAGGCATGTCATCCAGATGTTCCACTTTGATATCATCACTGTATTTCCCATCACTGAGGTTACTTGTAAATAGTACTTCTTCCGAATGGCCTTCCTTTATATGGCTTTCGAAATCAGACAATGTTAGGAATCCAGAGAAACATTCTTCACAGAAATAATCTCCATTAGTTTCGTTTTTAGTTTGATTAGTTGTGTCTGGAAAAAAATAAATGTATTGATCAGATGATAATATAAAAAAATTTACAAGCATTAAAAAAAATCTATTGTGTAGATTTGTTATTCTGAATTTTGAAATTATTTAATAGTATTGATTGATAGATGGTAAGTATATGTGGTAGGCAATTACTTTTGCATTGAGTGATGATTGGTAATTAACAGCAATAAAAGCTAAAAACAATGTTATCTCTTGAATGTCCTATGTCCGCCGAAATGGAGGAGAGGGTAAAAAAAATAATATTTAAACTTAGTTAACTTTGAAAATTCCTAAAGATGGGTCCGAAGCTCTAATTATATATAGTCTTGCTCATGTAGGGCTCGGATTTATAGGCACTACAAATCTTTAAAATAGGCATGCAATTAAGCACTAAATATAACTAAAATAGGCACTTAAATAGTCATTTTAAGTAAAAATAGTCAGTTAATTAAAATAAACTATTTCGGATCGTGTTAAATTTTCTTCTTTTTCATACTATATCTTCCTAAATTCCTGGCTATTCTTTCCATTATTGTCCAACCAGGATTCCGCTTTAGTATTTTGTCAATTTTTTGATTGAAATTGAAGGCAATAGAACCAGATGCTTTTGTAATATTTTCTTGAAATATCTGCAATATTGTTATGGACTCTATCAAAAGAGAGATTTTTTGCTTCTAATGCTGTAATAGTTACAGGTGGATAGTTAAAATTACACTTTATATATGCTACATCAGCCTCATGAGTAATGGAAGATAAAGCATTCTTAGCCTCCCTTACAGATAAAGCATCTTCATTGATTGTTTCTCTGACCTAAATTAATAAATAAATATAATTATATACAGAACAATATTTAAAAAAATAAATTTCCAATGTACCTAGGACAAAGCAATAAAATTAAAAAATAAAATTTAAACTTAGTTATCTATGTAAATTCCTGAAGATGGGTCCGAAGCTCTAATTATAAATAGAGTCTTGCTCATGAGCTATATTTCTTTAATTTGTAAAAACTAGTAATTTTTATTTTTTAAATTTTGTTATTTTTTTTTTAAATATGTTTCACTTAAGAACCTCCACCATTGTCCAAAAGACAAATGAACAGAGGCTTCTATTCATCTAAATTCGAATTGGAAGACAAGTTGTAGGAGAATACTTCCATAGTTTATTAATCAAATAAATGATCTTACCATCAGTTGATGTATTTGTTCTCATTTGAAATTTCATTTTTAAAATTAAATGCAATTTCCTGTGCATACATTTCTTTTGATGTTTTTTGAGGAATTCTTCACTGATGAACAATGTCTGGCAATCACAGCATAAGAAATGTGGCCCTGAAAAAGATAATATTGCAATATTTAGTTACATATAAAGAAAGATTCATGGCCCCTATGGATACTAGCGAGTTAAAATCGAGCCCAAATGAAATAAACTTAAATGAACCGAATCGGACGACCCAAAGGTTTATCTTTTTTTACTAAAAGACAAAATAATTATTAATAATAATGTAATAGTATAATATATGTAAAAATATATTTATTAAATGTAAAAATGTGACCAGATATTAATAATTATTTATGTCCATCGATTAAATTAATAAGTTGTTGTAGGGAAATAAGGACAATAGCTTATGCAAACATTTTTTATTTTATGCCAACGTTTCGTCAACTTTGTTGACTTCCTCAGGGCTCAAACAAATTATCCTCTTTGCATATTTGTCAATTTACAAATATTCATTCTTAGCAAACACATATAAATAGGCCAGTCATTGAACAGATTGAAAATATTTCCTCCCATTTGTTTGAGCCCTGAGGAAGTCAACAAAGTTGACGAAACGTTGACATGAAATAAAATAATATTTGCTTAAGCTATTGTCCTTATTTCCCTACAACAAATTATTGATATTTATAATCTGAAGAATAATTTTGAAAAATTTTATTTGTTAATAAACTTCCCTTTACTTAATGGTTGTATTTAAAGCAATTTAAACAAATCAACAATGTTCAATAAAGATAACAATTACTTATTTTATAAATAAACTAAATATATATTTTTTATATGCCATGACAAATTTGAAAACTAACCTGTATAAATTAGAGATTTGTATTCAGAGTTTTCAAAAACAGCCATAATTTAGATATATTTTTTCAATGTTCAAACAAATAATTAATAGAATATACAATTGAAAGGAAAATGCTATTTAATAATTTAATAAAATTTTATATTATAATATTAGTATCATTACTATAGTAATAGTAGTAGTAGTAACAGGTTTTGATTGGATATTTCGGGAACATAGCCACGAGTTTGCTATTTATTAATCTACAATGCTGCCAACTTAGATTTTTATGTTATTTTCTTCCGCAAAGATAAAGCGCATTATTTATTTGAATTTTAATCTTTTTTATAATCTCTATTAAATTTTAATTAAAGTTTATCTCCTCTTGTTTAAAAATATCCTTTAGCTTTTGTTGGGAATCATTATATTTTGGGCAATCGTGAAGTATCATTACTACGAACTATGTATGATTAGTAAACCCGAAAAGAAACAAAAATAATTTTTAAGAAAAATAAAACCGTCTTCAAAAAATTAAATATAACAAATAAACTACAGTAAAAGGTATAAAATAATTATTATCTTATTTACTTACAACTAAACTACGAAATATTAACATGAAATTACTTTTTGAAGTCGGTGCCAAACAAACTATACATATAAGCAAGCGTACCAGCCAAACGTACTAAGTAAGATCCTTCGAGTGCGATTCATAAAAGGTATATGTTTCGCACCGACTTAAAAAAGTAATTTTATGTTAATATTTTGTCGTTTAGTTGTAACTAATTAAGATAATAATTATTTTATACCTTTTAGTGTATTTTATTTGTTGCATTTAATTTTTTGAAGTCGGTTTTATTTTTTCTTAAAAATTATTTTTATTTTTCTCTTTTTAGTGATGTTATTAATAGTGACCATATCATCAGAACTTGACCAAATTAATATGGCACCATCTCTAAGATACCCAATAAAAAAAGAATCATCGAAATCGGTTCATAAACAAAGAAGTTAGGTCTGAACAAACATAACAAAAAAGGTCTAATACCAATGAAAAAAAATGGGACCAATCGGAAGGTAGACTGGACCCATGCAAAAAAAAACTCCAAAATTGGTTCACAATTGGCGGAGATATGAGGTAACATCGGCACAAAAAAAAAATTCAGTCGAATAGAGAACCTCCTCCTTTTTTGAAGTCGGTTAATAAATGGATTTTTATGATGTATAAATTCCAGGCGAAATTCAAATCCAAGATATATATAAATAACAATACAGTTTTGATAGATCGGGATCAAAAATTTTGTTTCTCATTAAAACAACACTGAGACTATATTGGAGCATAATTTCCACAAAAAATCCCTAAAATTGACAAAATAGAATGAGATGATTTTCTATTGCAAACAATTGTTCATAATGTAATATTCCTAAGAATTGAGGAAGAAGAATTCAACTTGCAAGAATCATTCCCACATTTGGGGGATTTCTGTGGGATATTTTATTTTCTAAATTTAATTCCAAATTCCCTTTTGGATCGAGAATTTGTTTAATGTATTTAGAGCATCAAATTAGTTAGTTTGAATTTTAAGTAGTTGGTCAATATTTGCGAAATTTGTTCCGTATTTTAATGTCATTTTACCTATTCCCTGTTTCAAAAACTTGGTGTCCGTTAATTCTTTGAATAGAACGAATTCTCCCGTTTACACGAAATGTATATTTTGTCGAATTACTTGAATATTAGATTAAGGAATTGGGAGCTCTGTTAAGGTTCTTGTACGAAGGTTAACGAGGGAAATAATTGCGCAAATATATTCGTTTTAACAATTTATATTTATTAACAACTTTACGATTTTTTCTATATATATACAACAAAACTTTATCTTATTCGAAATATAAACAAACAATAAACTCAGCAACAACTCAACTATATCTTGACTATATTACATAACAATAATTTAAACACTAACTTCTTTGTCCCCAAAGCACGAAAAATAACTAAAATAGGCACTTAAATAGGCATTTTAAGTAAAAATAGGCAGTTAATTAAAATAAACCATTTCGGATGGTGTTAAATTTTCTTCTTTTTCCTACTATATCCTCCTAAATTCCTGGCTATTCTTTCCATTATTGTCCAACCCAAGGGCGGATCCAGGAATTTTTATGGGGGGGGGGGGTGAATGTATATAAGGTGCCCGCGATGTATATAAGATCTACTTTTTATCTCGGAAGTGTGTCGCGATCGAATTTTCCAAGCGGGCGGGGGGGGGGGGGGGGTCAGAGACGCCCCCCACACACACATAGAACTTTATTTTCAATTTAAATTTTTTTTTTTACAAATTTTTTTGGTCCAACGAGGATTCCGCTTTAGTATTTTGCCAATTTTTTGATTGAAATTGAAGGCAATAGAACCAGATGCTTTTGTAATATTTTCTTGAAATATCTGCAATATTGTTATGGACTCTATCAAAAGAGAGATTTTTGCTTCTAATGCTGTAATAGTTACAGGTGGATAGTTAAAATTACACTTTATATATGCTACATCAGCCTCATGAGTAATGGAAGATAAAGCATTCTTTAGCCTCCCTTACAGATAAAGCATCTTCATTGATTGTTTCTCTGACCTAAATTAATAAATAAATATAATTATATACAGAACAATATTTAAAAAAATAAATTTCCAATGTACCTTTTGAATTTCGTCCAAATGGTCAGCATAATATATAGCTTATTGGATCCAAGTTTCCCACCTTAATAAATTTTTCGGACACTTCAAAAACTTTTAAATTTAGAAAATCTATCGTAATAAATCGAAATTGCCAACTTTAGTTTAAAGAGACACTAAAAAAGACATTTAAAGATGAAATATAGATGAAAATGAGCAAGTTCTTTTGCATTTAGAATCTAATAAATTAATCCATGATAGACAACACGGCTTTAGGCAATTTCGGTCTACCGGTGATATGCTAGAATATATAACTCATATATGGATTAAAGCACCAGACTGGAAATGAGATTTTCGTGATAGGCTTAGATATTTCAAAAGCCTTCGATCAGGTCTTGCATAAAAATCTTCTTGCCAAATTACCTGCATTTGGCCTCCCCTTGAGAGCTTTTTCTCAAATTGCTCTATTAAAGTCGAGGTTGATGGAATATCATCCTCGTCCTTCAATACTAATGCTGGAGTCCCTCAGGGCTCAGTCATTTCTCCCACGCTCTTTATTATCTATATTAATGACCTTTTAAATCTGCCCTCCAATCCAATACGCAGACGATAGCACCCTAAAATAACACTCAATCCTTACAAAACAATCGCGCAAACATTGATTCCTCAATCAGTATAGATGGCGCCGCTGTCGCTCCCCCTCGAGCGTTGCATCCACATGCATTTTTATCCGATAGTCAGCATCTTAGACTCTACTATGCGATCATTGCAAGAAATATATTAAAACAAATTATTTTACAATAATATTAAATATCTAATATATTTCCGCCCTCTTACACAATACGATGTTCACTCATAGATTAGTGTTAGCTTTTTGAGCAAAATTGCAGCTCTGTTAATAGTTAATGAGAAATCCAGAGAGGGTTTTGCAATCGTTGTGACAAATTATTGTAACATTGACTTAGTCTGAATACAGGATTTGCTTCAGAGTGCCGAATGCAAGGTATCTCTGGATAAAATGCTAATATGTTTCTTAATATATAATTTGAACTGTCTATAGGAAATAGATTTTGAAGTATAATAATATTTCCTTCTCATTTATCCTGTTAAAATTTCATTAATATCTTGATTTGTTTGTTTATGTTTGAACATAGAGGCGTCGCCACGGGGGATAGGGGCAGAAGCCCCCCAAGGGCAGAGCTCATGGAATGAGTAAAGGCCACGACAAACCGTTTCCTATGGCAAACTCACCGTAATTAAATATATTTAATCAAGAATGATGTTATTTTTTAATTTCTTGAAGTAACTTTTTAGTCCAATCAAATTGTTCTCTAAAGGGCCCCTTGCATGAAAGTTTTGGGGTAGTGTTTTTATATGTTTTTTGGTGTGTTGAATCCTAATCTGAGGTTTGCTAACAAAATATTGTGACGGAACATTGTCCAAAATTTAAAAACATGTAAAAAAAATCTCATTTTTTTGGCGTTTTTTGCTTATAACTCGAAAATTATCAACTTTTCGTAAATAACCTTCCTTTTCAAAATTAAATTTTTTGATCAAAAAAGTGTTCGAGGTAAACGTTCAAGTCAATAAAATTTCCTAGAGAATGAGACAGTCTAGGATGAATGGTTTTCATTCTATGAAGGAAAAATTGCGATTTTTCGCAAAAAAATAAATTTTCTAACATGTTGGAAAGTAACATTTGTTTAATATTAAAGAAAAAGAAGGATACAATTTTCACAATGGAAGAAGTTCAAATATGTAGTTTCAAGGATAGAATTATTTTCTTACTAGACTCATATACATACCATATATATACCGAGAGAAATCAGTAAGATCTTAAAAAAATTATTCTTAACAATTATTCAACTTAATTATTAAATAAATAATTATTAAATCGAAAAGTCACAACAATGAAAATAAGTGTTTATAATGATCTTAAAAACTTCATTATACACAGATTTAAGAGATTATTTTCTACTTAATAGAACTATTTAAAATTTTTGAGCTTAAAAATTGTTTATTTCTCGTGTCAATTCAGTAGATAATTATATTGTAGTTCCATAATAAAAATGAAGCATTTTTTGTTGAAGACAGATGTTTCATCCAGAAGACTTGCGATACACTATGGAATACCACAGAACATTGTTAGAAAATTATTAAATTATTTATTTAATAATTAAATATTTGATCATTATTTTTTGATAGTTAAGTTGAATAATTGTTAAAAATAATTATTAGAATTTTTTTTTAGATCTAATTGATTTAATATTTGTTTTATTTCTGGTTCTCCCCATTCCTCCCATCTTCTTCTAAAATTGGCACCACATTTTGAGTCATTCTTGTTGCTGATGTTTTTTACTATTTCCTTTAGCCATATCTTTGGCCATCTGCTTGGTGTCTTCCATTTCTCTTATATTTAATAAATAGCTGCTTATAGTCCAAGAGCTGGTGACACATTTTTGAGTACGGATTTGACCCAACTAGAAATAATACGTAATAGTACCGTCTATGATAGCTGTACAAGGAATGGCCAGTCTGTCTGGTCTAAGCAGGCGGACCAGGTACTGCGCATGGTGTGAGTGCGGTAAAAAATGCATATGTGTTAAAAAATATTTTTGACCCACAATGAAATTATAAAAATTATAATTTATAGTCAATTATAAACATAATATATTCACCCCAGACCATTTGAGTTGTGGAACGTGGAACCAGACCACCCAAAGTGTATTTTTACAATATGAAAAAAATAGCATGTTTCCACGTCCCACCACTCAAATGGTCTGGGGTGAATATATTATGTTTATAATTGACTATAAATTATAATTTTTATAATTTCATTGTGGGTCAAAAATATTTTTTAACACATATGTATTTTTTACCGCACTCACACCATGCGCAGTACCTGGTCCGCCTGCTTAGACCAGCCAGACTGGCCATTCCTTGTACAGCTATCATAGGCGGTACTATTACGCATTATTTCTAGTTGGGTCAAATCCGTACTCAAAAATGTGTCACCAGCTCTTGGACTATTAGTCTTTTCGCCTGGTATGTTCTTAGCTTTATTCTTCCGATCTCTCTCCTCATCCATATATGTAGTCCGGTGTGTTTCTCTTCACCCCCATTATTAATTTGAATAATTCTCCTTGTATCTTTTCTATTTCTTTTTTCTCCTCCCATCCAGAGTTTTCTACTCCATACATTATAATGGATTTTTCGTTAAATTGAAGGGTTGGTTTTGTCACAAATATAATAAAACAATAATTTTAATAACTATTTGTATTATTCAATTGACAACTATACAGTTTCGGTCACCACTGGTCGACCATCCTCAGTAGTTATCTCGTTCAAGAACCGGAATTTGTCATTTCACATGAAACATTCATTCTTAAATCTTCAATATAGATACATCACATAATTCATATATATATATATGTGTGTGATTGTAATGAATTATGTGATGTATCTATATTGAAGATTTAAGAATGAATGTTTCATGTGAAATGACAAATTCCAGTTCTTGAACGAGATAACTACTGAGGATGGTCGACCAGTGGTGACCGAAACTGTATAGTTATCAATTAAATAATACAAATAGTTATTAAAATTATTGTTTTATTATATTTGTGACAAAACCAACCCTTCAATTTAACGAAAAATTTAAATCAAGTCACTTAAGTTCTGGAAGAAATTATAATGGATATAATTAGTGACTCAAATAAGTAAATTTTCTTATTTAAATCTCTGAGCCTTGCTCTCTTGATTATGCACCGCTTTCTTTATTTGCGTCTCTATGTGCCTATTGTGGTTATTAATGTATTTTCGTTTAACAAATATCCCAAATATTTAATATTATTTACTTGTTCTATTTTTGGTTTGTTTATATACCAATCAGTATTTTTCTTTTTTCTTCTTCTATTTCTAAAGCACACTATTGTGGTCTTTGTACATATTACTTTAATTAATTTATTTCAATTAACATGTAGCAAAAAATTCTGTTTTGATTCAAGGAGTAAGAAAGCAATAGAGGGAATCTTCTAGGTGTGGATTTTCAAATGAGTTTTGAGAGTATTTTTTCGAGAAAAACGATTATCGCACTGATCACAGACGAAAGGCTTTTCTCCTGTATGAACCAATAAGTGCTGTTTGAGATTACCCTTGTTTGAGAAACCTTTATTGCAGTGGTCACAGACGAAAGGTTTTTGGCCTTTATGAACAAATAAATGACTTGTAAGATGACCTTTTTGTGAAAAACGCTTATCGCACCGATCACAGACGAAGGGTTTTTCTACTGTATGAATCAATAAGTGCTGTTTGAGAGTAAACTTTTCTGAGAAAGCCTTATCGCAGTGGTCACAGACGAAAGGCTTTTCACCTGTATGAACCAATAAGTGCTTGTTGAGATTACTCTTGTTTGAGAAACCTTTATTGCAGTGCTCACAGACGAAAGGTTTTTGGCCTTTATGAACAAAAGAATGACTTTTAAAATGACTTTTTTGTGAAAAACGCTTCTTGCAATGGTCACAGATGAAGGGCTTTTCATCTGTATGAATTAATAAATGCCTTTGGAGAATAAACTTTTTTGAAAAATGCTTATTACAGTGATGGCAGGTAAATGGTTTCCCTTCAGAGTGTTTCAACGGATGTCTGCCAAGATTATTTTGACGTGAGACTCTTTTGTTCAAAACATCACTTCTGTTTGGCTTGCCATTAGAATGACTTCCCAAACTTTGATTAGTTTGTCTTGATTTCAATTTTTTTGAATCGTTAGGACTGGGTAGAGACCGTCTGGAGGGATGAGATCGATTATGATCGGTCACTTCAAAAGGACTCTCTCCCTGTAGAGTCATGTTATTAGGCTGTTCCACTTTGATTTTATCACTGTTTTTCCCATCACTAAGGTTACTTGTAAATAGTTCTTCTTCCGGATGGCCTTCCTTTATATGGCTTTCGAAATCAGACAATGTTAGGAATCCAGAGAAACATTCTTCACAGAAATAATCTTCCGTAGTTTCGTTTTTGGTTTTATTAGTTGTGTCTGGAAAAAAAAAATAAATGTATTCATGAGATGAAATTCAAAAGAGAGCATTTTTTTATTATTATTATCTGATATTGTCAATTGAAAAATCATTTAATAATATCGTTAGATGGCTAGTATTTAGTGTGCTAGGCGATTAATTTTTCCATTCATTTATCATTAATAATTAATAGCAATAAAATCTCAAAAAATGTTATTCCTTGAATGTCCTAATGGTCGGCGAAATGGAGGACAAATGAACATAGGCTTCTATTCATCTAAATTCTAATTTGAAGACAAGTTGTAAGAGAATGCTTCCAACTACTTATATTATTATATAGGGCAATCCTACGGTAACTGTGGCGCCGCGATCTGACGATGGATTCTTATAGTACTCACCAAAATAAGACAAAAATGAAGAATACCATTTTTTGAGATATCCACATTCATAAAAAATACGTTTTTTTTAAAATTATGTTCTTTTATTTATCATTTGTTTTTTTTATAGAAACCACAGAATCCGTAGTATCACGGGTTCCATGTGGGGCCACTATCTGATGACGGATTCTTTTAGAAAATAAATATTAATTAAAAAAGAATTAGTAAATGACCAAAAAAATTCGAATATGTAAAAGTTGTTGTCGGTTCGGTTAAGATATATTCAGTTCGGGCTGGCATTTAGGCTATTAGGTTGGCTAACGACATAACACCTAAAAACCAGCCCGAAATGAAGATATACGTTCCGAACCGAATATATCTTAACCGAACTTTTCAAAGTTTGATCGGGAATGTTAAGTCAATGATGGAATCTGACGGCGGTAACCATGGGGACGCTTGATGTTTACTTATTATTATTGTTTTGTTTTTGTGCCTCGCAAATAAAGGTTTTGTTTACATTTACGCCTAGTCCTTTCATTTAACTATTCGAATAATTCACGTTCAATCTGACTATAATTCCTTTCGGCAGGCGTAAGGGTTCTTGATGCGTGAGCTATAGCCTTTTCACTACCGTCAGGAAATATGTGGCTAATACCTCGCAAACCATGGACACGGTTACATATGGATTTCGCTGGACCGATAGATGGCTTATATTTCTTAGTAAGAGTAGACGCTACTTCCAAATGGCCTGAAATTTATATAATGGACAAAATAACCAGTAAAAGAACTATTGATAAACTTGAAACTCTATTCGCACAATTCGGAATCCCAGAATTGATTGTTTCTGATAATGGACCCCAGTTCACTTCATATGAATTTTCAGATTTTTGTAAATCCAACGGCATTCTTCACTTAAAATCTCCACCTTATTATCCTCAATGTAATGGCCAAGCAGAACGTTATGTAGACACTTTCAAAAGGACTCTTAACAAATTACGAAGAAATGGAAAGACAATAAAAGAAAATGTAATAACATTTTTGACGACATATAGAATTACCCCTAATCAAAATTTACCACAAATTGATATCGGAAAAACACATTTATCCCCGGCAGAAGTACTTCTCGGACGTCCTATTAGAACTCGACTAGACCTTATGAAAGAAGAAAAAAACACTCCTAATTTTGAAGTAGTTGAAGAAGATAATATGCCACCAAAATTTAAAATCGGAGACTTGGTATGGGTCCATATGTATAACAGTCAAAGGGCATGGATTCCCGGTATTATTATTGGACAGAGAGGGAATGTCATATTTGAAGTTTCAGCAGAGCAGAGCACAGTAGTTAGACATGCCAACCAGTTGAGACGTCGGTATAAAAACTATTATTGCCAGTATAAGGTGAAAACGAATAGAAACTTGTTTGATTCTTTTGATTCGTTTGAGCCGCCCAATCAGTCGAGTCAGGTAGACGATCGAAATATCAGCAATGAAGAGGGAAGAAACAACAATCAATTGAATGAGCAAGAAGAAGGTACTCCAGTTGAAAATCAACCAAGAAGATCCACAAGGATTATAAAACCAAGATTGAAATTTCAAATAGATCCAAGAAAAAAATCATATTCTTGAAGGGGGAGGTGTTAAGTCAATGATGGAATCTGACGGCGGTAACCATGGGGACGCTTGATGTTTACTTATTATTATTGTTTTGTTTTTGTGCCTCGCAAATAAAGGTTTTGTTTACATTTAGGCCTAGTCCTTTCATTTAACTATTCGAATAAGAACATAACAGGGAACCCATTTTTTTATCTAAATGAACCGAGATGATGAATAGAACCGAACCTATGGAAAGTTCTAAAAGTGAAAATTGCCAACGCCCACTGACTTGAGACAATTTGACTCATCACAGTCCATAAACTCAAATTCAGTTCAAATTTTATTTTTACTTTCCGACTTTTTCTGTCTAGTTCTAAAAGAATCCGTCCTCAGATAGCGGCGCCACACGGAACCCCTGATACTACGGTTTCTCAGGTTTCTATAAATAAACAATTGAAAAATAAATACAAAAAACAGTATTTTTTAAACTAGATATCTCAAAAACTAAGCGAAATCTCAAAAAATGATATTCTTCATTTTCGTCTTATTTTGGTGAGTACTATAAGAATCCATCGTCAGATCGCGGCGCCACAGTTACCGTTAAAAACCCCTTATTATAATTAAATTCATGAATTTACCATCAGTTGATATATTTCTTCTCAATTGAAATTTCGTTTTTAAAATTAAATGCAATTTCCTATGGATACATTTCTTTTGATGTTTGTTCAGGAATTCTTCACTGATGAACAATGTCTGGCAATCACAGCATAAGAAATGTGGCCCTGAAAAAGATAATATTGCAATATTTAGTTACATATAAAGATTCAAGGCCCCCATTGACAGATGGACACCAGCGAGCTAAATTCATGAATAACATAAAATAACCGATTCGTCTTATAACTCAAAAACAGTGCATTATATGGAAAAAAGTTTCAAATAAAAATTTATTTACATCGTGGGGGAACTAAACTAAGCTATTGTTTGTCGACCTAGAACAAGCTTTCAAGGGTATTTCGAGGTCAACTTCTATTTTTTAAATGGAAACCCTTATGTTTCTGTACATATTCTTAATCTAGAAAAAAAACTGAACAACTTTCATTAGAACTATTTTTTTATACGATATCAAATAATAAAAAAATATTAAATCAATTAGATTAAAAAAAAATTATAATAATTATTTTTAACAATTATTAAACTTAATTATCAAATAATAATGATCAAATAATTAATTATTAAATAAATAATTTAATAATAATTAATAATTTAATAGTTTTAAGACACTGTTCTGAGACATTCCAGAGTGTATCGCAAGTCTTTTGGATGAATTCCATTTTCAATTTCCTTATTTTGGCCTGTACCAGTTTCTTTCTAGCCTTTACATTTCTTATTTTTCAACAGATTTACAATACGAGAAAATGAAGCTTGTATGGGTGTATTCCAATCAGGAAAACGCTCGGCATCCATTTCAATGGCAGCCCCATCACAATTCTTCCACTTTCACCATAAATTAAGACCATTTCAATTCTGTCTTCAACAAAAAATGCTCCATTTTTATTATGGTAATATAATACAACTATCTACTGGATTGACACGAGCAATGAACTTTTTTAAACTCAAGAATTTTAAGTAGTTATTTGAAAAAATGTAAGTTCTTGCCCTTGGAGCAAACTCAACCAAATTTTGTATACATAAACTCTGGGCCTCTAGAGAACTAGAAATGCAAAAACTAACCACCCAAAATGGGGGGGGGGTCAAAAAATGTAAATTCTTGCCCTTAGGCCAAACTAAACCAAATTTTGTATACATAATCTGTGGGTCAATAGAAGGCTAGAAATGCAAAAACTGGGTGCGGGGGGTGGGCGCGGGGGTGAGGAGTGAGGCGGAGTAGGGTAGGGGTGCAGGGGTGAGTCCAGGGGGCATGGCGGGGGTGGGGTCCAGGGGGCTAGGCGGGGGTGTGGTGCGCAGGGTTGGAGGGCACGGGGTCCGAGGTGGGTGGGGTGTGGGTGGAGGTGTGGGGGCGGGAGTTGGGAACGGGTGCATGGTGCGGGGGTGGGGGTGAGGGGGTTGGTGGGTTAGGGCGCGGAATGGAGTTTTGGGGTGGTGTTGTGGGGGCGGGGGTTGGGCATGGTGCGGGGGTGGGGTGTGGGTTCGGGGGGGGGGGGAGTCCAGGAGGCGTGTCCCCCAGGCTAGCAAGAGTGCCGCCGAAGGCGGGCCTTGCAGCTAGTTTATTATAAAACTTTGATTTGAGCCAATTGACAGCATCTAAAATAGTTATTTCCTAGATCATTATATAATATAATTAATACGTAAACTGAATCTAATGCTCTATTACGACGTACTCATGTTATTTTTTTACTAAAAGATCAAATAATCAATAATAATAATATAAATAAAAATATATTCATACTTAAATTTAACGGAAACATAATTAAGTTAATAAGATTCATCTGAACAATTTCAGGGAAGAATTAACGTTCTACATTTAACCGTTTAATTTAAAACAATAATAGAAAATTAACAATGTTCAATATAGATGAAAATTATTTATTATTTAATAAATAAACAAAATGTTTTATTTATATTCCATGACAAATGAAAACTAACCTGTATAAATGGGATATTTGTATTCAGAGTTTGTAATTTCAGCCATAATGGATAGATTTTCTTCAAATTCAAACAAATAATTAGAAGATTATAATAGTGAAAGGAAAATACTCTTTTAGAGTTTATTATAAAACCTTAGACCATATAAGATATAGACACGCCCTCTGCCACTCTCCACACAGAGTGAAGTGAGGCCAACATCAACTCGAGAACGTGACGTCATCAGCAGGCAAGAACAACGAGAATAGCATGGGCGCTATAGGAATTATTATACATTGAGATAAATTTATCGTAATTTAGATTATTTATTTTGGATTCCAATAATCGCAAATTAATATTAAATTAATATACCAAAATATTTATTTATTTTTTTTAACAAAATGTTTTATTTAAATTACATATTTTACAATAATTCGGGCATCGAGCAACACTCCCTTCCCATGTCCATATATATACAACAATATATTTTACTATTTTAATCAATTGTAGATTACCAAAATATTTATTAATTTCGAATGCTAAATCAAGTAAATAATTATTCCTTTTAAATACAGTTTTTTTTTGGATCAATTGACGGAACATTCAACCAAGTTCATCATTTGATTTTACCAAATATTTTGTCAGTATAAAAATCGTAATTAAAGTAAGTCGAAAAAAATTCGCAATATCATATTTATTAATGAAAAATATTTGAAAAATTGAGTTTTGAGAATTCGATATATTTAGGGGTGAGCCCATCATCAGGAGTCAAAGAAAACTGAGTTTGGGCTCACCCCCGAAATATATCGAATTCAAAATTCAATTTTGTTTTATTTCTTTTTTTGTCAAACCTACCTCGCATCTTGCTCAAGTTTTATTATTATAATAAAATCATTGATTACTAAACAAAATCATTTTAGTAAATTTACTCCTTATCCTGTTCGAATCTGTGTTTAAACATTCTCCTTGGAGTTATAATCTTATGTTACAATAATAAAAACTAATCATTTTAATCAAATTAATGATATGATTTGATTCAATATCATTATCGTACATATGTTCTTTGTATGCTTCACAAATACCCAGGGGCGTGCTGGCTGGCACGGGGCGGCCCTGGATATGCGACACAATTTCAGCCCACTTATTTTTTTTAAATTTGTTAATAATGCTTATTTATTCATTTCATGAAATTCCACAGAAACAGTATTGGTGTTTGTAAACTAGTCGTTAAAAGAAAATCTGTGTTTTGAAAATATCAGACGAAAGATTATTTCAATTAGATGCTATGTATAGGCGGTCGATTCTATAATCAAAATTTAATAATCAACATTGAGCAAACGTGTTATTTAATACCCATATAGCAATTGGACTTGCCGCAAACTTAACTTTTGTTTGAATTTAAATTGTCATGTCAAATATGACAAGATAAGTTTGTGGTAATTTTGCAGCAATCTTGAATGTTCAAGGGTGAATTATTAAGTTTTTATCAAACTTGCTACAAACTTGCTTACTTGCTTGTTCGTTGGCGCCATCTAGCCACAAATATATTAATCGTTTAGTCGATGTTTAACCGTTAAACTGTCAATCTAGTTTATTTTTAATATAATTATAAGCATTTCCTAAAAAAAGTAACTACTTTTTTAATCCAGAATTCAAACGGGCGGAATACTTGCGAGGTATAATTAAAATTATTATGAATTAAAATTAAAATTATTTTTATTTAATTCTAGAGTGTGGCTTACATGTCTCGAAAATCGAATGGACTTTCAAAATAAACAACTTATATACCTAAAAATATAAGAAATAAAAGAAATATCAGTTTATTTATACATTGACATATAAGCTCCAAAATCCTTATTTTATTATCAATAGTTTTATATACATATATGATAATACATATTATTTTTCAAGAAATCTAAATAAATAACAGAGAAAGAGGTTATGGGTAAGTAATATTTCAGTACAGTAGATGAAATATTTTTGCTTTATCCATAGGGAAGTTCAACAAGAAGGTAAGTTTTAGATTACATATATGAGTGCTCCTTGCAGCATCTGATGGTTTGACAAAACTCTATAATTCACTAATAATTTTATGTCTTAAATATTATATAGTAATCTTGTTTATTTGTTTCAGACTAGAGAGAGAAAAGAAAGGTCAAATACAAAATAAGATTTAAGAAATGACAAAGAGAAAGTGTTTTTTTTTGATATTTTATTATTTGATTTTTTATAATTTTAATAAAATAAAAAGGATTAAAAAAAGATTAAATCAATGGTTTGTTTTTTGTTATTTTTTTCCCTTGTATTTTCCTGCCCAATATTTACTTCTTTCTAATTTAACAATGAATCAGCCAATAAGGTAGAAGCACCTATCGTCTATTGATGGCATTTACCTAATGATGACATTCTCCAAGGAACAATAAGTAAATAACTGATTTTTTAAAATTATAGTCGATTTTCTTTTAGTAGGTTAAACTTACTTAGGTCAATGTTGCATATACTTTAAAAAAATAAACACCCTGCAAGTATATTAAGACAAAGTTGCATATGCTTTGCAAAAACAAACAACATGCAAGCATGTTATGTCAAATTTGCATATGCTTTGCAAAAACAAACAACGTGCAGGTTTGTCGCTGGGAAACTAGGAGGTTTGATTCAAACTTGCCTCAAGTGTATACACTTGCCACGACAAACTTGCCACAAGCTTCCACTTTTGGCACATCGAACTTGTTGCAAGTTGGATTCAAGTTTAAATTGCTATCTGGGTAGCGACATAAATCTATGTAAGATCTAACACAGTAGGTAAATGTTACTTACATTCAGTGGCGTATTTACAATTTTCTTCTGGGAGGGGTCTATTATTGAAAAAATACAAAAATTTAATATATCTTATATATTTTTTTTAATATACATTATACAGGTTTTTTCATTAAGAGCGGTCGAACTTTAAAATAAAATAAAAAAAAAACCTCTTTAAGTGATATTGCCACAATTTTTATTTTATTTTAAAGAATAATCGATGACATTAGGTATGTTTGGAATATAATTTCAGCCAAATGGCCGCCGCGACTCCGTGTAGGTGGTGTATCCTGGTGGACCAATTTCGGATGACATCTTAGCATAAACATATAATAAGAGTAATTAAAAAAGTGGAAAAATATAATAATAAAATACAATATTACCTACCATATATTTATATATTTCAAAAAACAAATAAAAAATTCTTAGAGCTTTGGGGGGGGGGGGGATCCAGACCCCATGGACCCCCCGAAAATACGCCTCTGTTTACATTAACACAGGACGTCTCGTGATAGATGCTTTCGTAATAATTCATTTTGTTTGGCCACTTTGTCAATAATCTCATCACTGTCCAATACACTCAAAAAACTTTGGAAACTTCTTTGTGAGACCAGGCGCCAGAGTCGGTCATAGAATACCCACATGTCTGAAAAACATTGTAAAAGACCTTCCACCCCCCTCCTGTTTGTTGCAACTGACAATATCACCGAATATAGCAGGACCACCGGCGAAAAATAGAGGAATAGATAAAAAAGAGAACCAAAGGGCTCTCGCAAGTGATCGAGATGGAGACCGAAGGGCATGAATTACGAAGGAGAGGAACTTTAAAACTAAAAGGAAGGTTTTTGCTATAATCATCGAATAGACAAGTGGCCCTTGAAAATGAATCGGCGTCAACGATCTTGTTCTTTTAAAATATTCTTAATTTTTAATGTGGCGGGCAGCAGCCCACCGGGCATTTGCCCGGTGTCCCGGCGGGCCAGCACGCCCCTGCAAATACCGAGTCCCGAACATTACCCATATAATAGATATTATTAATTTGGTCATTAAATTTTTAAATAATAAATTAAATAGGTACATCGAATTCTCAAAAACTCAATTTTTCAAACATTTTTCATTAATAAATATGATATTGCGAATTTTTTTCGACTTACTTTAATTATGATTTTTATACTGACAAAATATTTGGTAAAATCAAATGATGAACTTGGATGAATGTTCCCTCAATTGATTCAAAAAACTGTATTTAAAAGGAATAATTATATACTTGATTTAGCATTCGAAATTAATAAATATTTTGGTAACCTACAATTGATTAAAATAATAAAATATATTGTTGTATATATATGGACATGGGAGGGGAGTGTTGCTCGATGCCCGAATTATTGTAAAATATGTAATTTAAATAAAACATTTTGTTAAAAAAAATAAATAAATATTTTGGTATATTAATTTAAAATTAATTTGCGATTATTGGAATTCAAAATAAATAATCTAAATTACGATAAATTTATCTCAATGTATAATAATTCCTATAGCGCCTATGCTATTCTCGTTGTTCTTGCCTGCTGATGACGTCACGTTCTCTAGTTGATGTTGGCCTCACCAAATCGACACCAGAGCGTGTCTATATCTTATATGGTCTAAGGAGAGGATACATGAAAGTTCTACTGGTGCCAAAAAAATAATAATAATAAAAAAATAATTAACAAAGGATCTTAAAAATAATTAAAATCTGATTGTAATGTGAATAATATATGTTTACAAGTGTTTTTCTAAATTATTTTCAAGTTATTATGTCTACGGTCTCTTAAAATTTATTTATTCGATGAAAATGAACGGTCCACATCCACAGACTTAATGGGGGCGAATTTAAAGGAACTTAAAACCCCCACTTTTATTTTGAAAGAAAAAGATTGCAAACTTTTTGGCATTTTGGAGTAGAGTACCTATAGTATCTAATCAAGTCAAAGTACACCTGAATAATAAGAAAAATAAGTGGATTGTTATTTATATGTTTACATCGTCCAACAATACACTCTTGTCGTTGAGGCCTATTTTTGTTTTCTTCGAATTTAAATTAGTGTCCCCCTGTTTTATTTCTTCTTTTTTTTCATTCTTCCTCTAAAAAGTTACTTTTAAAACATCTGTATTTGGCGAGAAATATGCAATATTCGTCAAATATGCAAAAATATGCAGTATAAAATTTAAGCCACAGTATACTAGATGCATGATTCGGATTGATAATTGATCCCCTGGGTCGTATGTGGCGAATAACAAAATATGCAATTGCATAGGAATCCGGTCGCTAATAATGAGTCTAATTCAAAAATAAACCCTCGATATATGGACCAGAGGGTTCCGTATTGCACTTTTGTTGAATCAAAAATGTATTTTATTTATTTATTTTTGTTATTTATGCCCAAAGGTATCTGAAAAATGGAAAGAAAAAATTTGAGGTGAAATAAATTTTCAAACATGCCGGAGAGTAAGATTTGTTTAATATTAAAGATAAATAATCATACAATTTTCACAAGGGGAAAAGTTCAAATATATATACATGTAGTTTCAGGGATAGAATTATTTCCTTACTAGACTCATGGGTTGAATTTAAATGACTGTAGGGCGTCAGAGATCAGATTTAAATGTTTCATTTCTGATGAGTTGGTGCCTTGTAATTAGTTGGGCGACCTTCAAAATGTCTTTGTCATTTCTGATATTAAATTAATTAATTTATTCCAATTAATATGTCGAGAAAAATTCTGTTTTGATTCAAGGAGTAATAGATTAAAACATCTAGGTGTGGATTTTCAAATGTCTTTTGAGACTACCCTTGTGTGAAAAACGCATACTGCAGTGATCACAGACAAAAGGCTTTTCCCCTGTATGAACCAATAAATGACTTTTGAGAGTGCTATTTTGTGAAAAACGCATACTGCAGTGATCACAGGCAAAAGGCTTTTCGCCTGTATGAACAAATATGTGACTTTTGAGAGTACTCTTGTGTGAAAAACGCTTATCGCAGTGATCACAGACGAAAGGCTTTTCGACTATATGAATTAATAAATGACTTTTGAGATTAGACGTTTGTGAAAAACGCATACTGCAGTGATCACAGACAAAAGGCTTTTCTCCTGTATGAACCAATAAATGTCTTTTGTGATGACTCTTGTGTAAAAAACGCATACTGCAGTGATCACAGGCAAAAGGCTTTTCTCCTGTATGAACCGATATGTGACTTTTGAGATTACTCTTTTCTGAAAAACGCATACTGCAGTGATCACAGACATAAGGCTTTTCTCCTGTATGAACCAATAAATGTTTTTTGAGATTACCCTTGTGTGAAAAACGCTTACTGCAGTGATCACAGACATAAGGCTTTTCTCCTGTATGAACAAATAAATGAGTTTTGAGATGACTCTTGTGTAAAAAACGCATACTGCAGTGATCACAGACAAAAGGCTTTCCGCCTGTATGAATTAATATGTGACTTTTGAGAGTACTCTTGTGTGAAAAACGCATACTGCAGTGATCACAGACAAAAGGCTTTTCACCTGTATGAATTAATATGTGACTTTTGAGATCGCTCTTGTATGAAAAAAGCTTGCTGCAGTGATCACAGACAAAAGGTTTTTCTCCTGTATGAACCAATAGATGTCTTTTCAATTGACTCTTGTATGAAAAGCGCTTACCACAGTGATCACAGATAAATGGTTTTTCTTCAGAGTGATTCAACAGATATCTGTTAGGATTATTTTGACATGAGGCTGGTTTGTTACAATTATCAGTTCTGTTTGGTTTGCTATTAGAATGCGTTCCCAAACTTTGATTAGATCGTTTTGATTTCAATTTTTTTGGATCGTTAGGACAGGGTAGAGACCGTTTGCTGGTATGATTTCGATTATGAACATTCGCCTCAAAAGCTTTCTCGCTCTGTGGAGACATGTCAATAAGAGGTTCTACTTTGGTTTCATCACTGTGATTCCGATCACTGAGGTTGCTTATAAATAGTACTTCTTCCGAATGGCCTTTCTGTTTATGGCTTTCGAAATCAGACAATGTTAGGAATCCAGATAAACATTCTTCACAGAAATAATCATCATTAGTTTCGTTTTTAGTTTGATTGGTTGTGTCTGTAAAAAAATAATTTTATTGATGAGATGATATTGGAGAAGAAATTCAAAATAGAGCTAAAAAGTTTATTGAAATTTTCTGTTATTGTCAAGTGAAAAATCAATTAATATTATCGTCAGTTGGCTTGTATATAGTGATCTAGGCCAGCGAAAGTATGTAAGGGGGGGCCGGGAAAATATTAGGATTTTTAAAGTTTTTGAAAACGGAAGTGGAAATATTTCTGAATATTAAAAAATCAAACTTGGCCATTTATTTCAAGGACAAAAATAGGATTTCAAAACTTTCTTACTTGGCAGACATCTTCACCATTCTAAGCCAACTAAATTTATCTATGGAAGGAAATCAACAAAACATTTTTTCGATGCGAGATAAAATAGAGGCGATGAAAATGAAACTTCTTACACGGATTCGAAAAATAGAATCGAATGTTTTCAAAATGTTTCCAAATTATTCTCAAATGATTACAGATAATTGTGAATTTGATAAAGAACATGCAAATTATTTAATTCAATGTTATCTCCAAAAATTAATTGACAAATTTTCCAATTTATCACCAACCCACGATGACACTGATTAAATTGATCAAGGATTTTAGTTTTAATTCACTTTTCAAGAAAAAAAGATTGGTACAATTTTGGATAATATTCGGGAGGAATATATGGTACACCATCACCATACAACATTTATTGCCTTTTACTTCCACATATCTGTTCGAAAAGGGCTATTCCACAATGGCCAATATTAAAACGAAGCAACGTAATCGACTCCGAATAGAGTCTTGCATACGAATAGCTTCAAGTAACGTATTTGAAATACGAATAGACAAATTAGTGGAGTGTATTTAACTACAGAAGTCTGATTAATTTGGCGCATTTGGTTTATAATGGTGTATGTGTATTACCGATTGTATTAAATATTATTATACATTTTGTTTTCGCTTGTTTTAACTTGCACATTACTATTTATTTTATGTTTTTGGTATTTATTTACAATTTATCTTGGAATAAGATCGTATCCTCATCTCATCGTATTTATTTTTTTGTGAAAAATTTTATTTTATTTTTAGTTATAACAGTACGTTGGCAGCTTTTAGCCAAATAGAGACAACGAGGTTTTATATATTCAGGTTTTGAAACCTACCTAGTAATTTATATCCCAACCAAAACATTCTGTGAAAAACAGGCCAAGTTTGAAAAAGTAGTGAAATCTAATGTGTAGCCAAGTTGGTTTTGATCACCTGTCAGTGAGTGAGTGAGATGAGTGCCAAAATTAGCTACTTTCTCAGGTCCATATCTCAGAATCTATTTAAGATATATTATTGAAATTTGGTACTCTCATCAGGATGGATTACATAATTAGATGTGTACAATTTCAGCTCTGTATCTCCAATGGATCCCGAGCTGCAGTAGGGGGTCGAAATTTGCTCGAAATGGTTCGTGTACATAAATGAACAGAGGCTTATTTTCATGTAAATTCTAATTTGAAGTCAAGTTCTAGGGGAATGCTTGAAAATTTATTAATCACCATAAATGAACTTACCATCAGCTGATGTATTTATTCCCAATTGAAATTTCAATTTAAAAATTAAATGTAATTTCCTATGGATACATTTCTTTTGATGTTTGTTCAGGAATTCTTCACTAATATACATTGTCTGACAATCGCTGCACAAGAAATGTGGCCCTGAAAATAATAATATTGCTTTATATAGATATATATTAATGTTCATGGATACTAGCGAGCTAAACTCGAGCACATGGGAAAATATAAATTTATGAACCGATCCGGATTTGATTGGAAATGATTTTTTTCAAAATAATTAATTATTAAAGTTGTTATCAGGAAATAAGGACTATATTTTTTATGCAAATATTTTATATTCTATTGCCAACGTTTCATCAACTTTGTTGACTTCTTCATGGCTCAAATCAAGGGCGGATCCAGGGGGGCGGAGGGGGCGACCGCCCCCCCCCCACCATAGAGGCCCGTGCCTGGCAAAAAAAAATTTTGTAAAAAACAAACATTTATTTTTTTGAAAAATTTTAAAATTGAAAATAAAGTTCTATGT
>JALMQS010000391.1:0-140511 GCA_024734495.1 Forficula auricularia
ACTATGTCAAATCTGGACAAACCACGTGACTTTACCATACGTCTTCCTTTCTCTCGTATATTTAAATAAGAATCTAGCTGACCGAGCGAGCGTTGCTCGGTACTTTTTGTTTTAGTTAAAAGTGATAGATTAATAATATTTCTGATTTTAAATTCAGGTACAAGAGTCGATTTTTGTTGAAGTCAGAATTAAATCAAATTGAAATAAATTTAATTTTTTTCCTAATATTTTGATCAGCTCCGATCATCTATAAATAATTAAATAAAAGTTTAACAAAAGTGTTGAACAAATTTTTTTATTTAATGTTTAATTTTAATTTTTATACAACATTTTCGTCGTTTCAGGACTTTATCAAGTAATCATATATTATATTCAAATCATTATTTGTTGAAATAACAGTAAAACAATCGAGACACGAAACAATATATCCATAATATGGCGTCACGACCTGATTTTGGATATAATTTGAGATTGTTTTTTATAAATTGGTTGTGCGTTGTGCTATAAGATAGATAATATTATGGATTTGTTGTTTCGTGTATCGATTGTTTTACTTAAACAATTAATATTTTGAATAATTGCAGTAATTTATAAAGTCCTGAAAGGGACGAAACGTCGTGCAAAAAATAAAATTAAACGGCTTGGCTTACTAGCTAATACAAGAATTTAAATGCCTAAGCGCTTGTTAATCTTTTATTTAATTAAATATAATGAACATTAATCAAAATAAAAATTAAAAATAATATTAATACCAGCTTCTTTGTTGACGCTTATAAGCCCTGAAGAAAATGGGACGAGTTGCTATTTATAAGACTTGAAATTACATTTCAATAAATTACTTAATTCGGAACTTGTAATTTTCATCATCTTTTGAGCTCCTTATTCATCAATTCATCCCATGTTTCTATTTTTGTATTATGTAAATTTTGTATTTCTTCTTCCAAAACTTAAGTCACTTTGTAACATATATTTGCTTCAATTGACCAAGGGTTATTAGTCAAACAAAAAATAAATTAATTATATCAAAAAATTATTAATATTTATTGATACTTTTTACCACAGTATAACCAGTAGAGACTCTCTCTGCCAGGCACCTTTGATCTTGATGTTCCATATTTCTAAGTTTCCGGATAAAATTAACAAATCAAGCCAGAGAGGGCGCTGTAGCATAAACTCTAAAATAAGTCAAGTTAATATCTTACAATCTGAAATAAATTTTTGTTTTTAATGAATATAAAGCAGTTTTAAAAACAACCAATTTTTTATTGTTAAATTTAATACTTAAATAATGTTAGTTTTGGCCTATAAATATGTCAAAAGTAATCAAACAACATTTGACATTTTAGTTCGAAAACTAAATGGAGGTTTTTTTGAACCTTTTAGTGGTTTAATCGCAAATGATAAGGTACACAATTATAATTTGGGGCCCTCACTTATCTTTAATCCACCCCGAATAAGCAAAAGTATTTAGGAGGCGATTCAATAACCTCCCTCTTATCAAAATATAGTATGTTTGCTTTTTAATTTGAAATTATCTTAAAATAATTTCATTTTACTTTTACTATTTCTCAGCCCAGCTTTGATACTGGGAAATAACTAGCCTTTTTTTTATGAGATAGTATGCGCCTTGCACCGAGAAAATGCACCCCTATAAATGTTGACAGGCCATTGCATTTTGTACTTATATTAATGGATTTATCAGATAATTTTTTAATTTTTTTAGTGTCTTTGTTTTATAAGATAATTTTAAAAATTATTGAATTAATAAATATGAATTGTTTTTAATATTAGTTCAAAACGCTGCAAAGTCACCCACGACTCTATGGCCGGTTGTATGTCGCAAAGTAAATGCTTTTTACCACTAACCAAGGTAGATGGTAAATGGAGCCACTGGGATGGCCAATCAGATGACAGGTATATTCAGTGGCTGTCATCTGATTGGCCATCCCAGTGGCTCCATTTACCATCTACCTTGGTTAGTGGTAAAAAGCATTTACTTTGCGACATACAACCGGGCCTATGAGCGCGAGCAGAAAACTAGGTTCGGGGGTCATAAAAATCTGGAACTGTCAATAGAACAGAGAGTCCTACTGGTTGTACTGTGCTTTTACTAAACAGTGGTGGCCAAAACTGTTTAGTAAAAATATGTATTAATTATTTTTTGAATTATTTTATTTATTTTTTGTGTGATTAGTCACAATAACGCTTGAACAATTATTGAAGAAAATATAAAAATCAAAAATCTCCACAAAAATATGAGGTAAAAAATAGTACATTTAAATAAAAATAAAAATAAAATATTTTCCAACTGGATCATAAAAAACCTATTTAAACAATTGAACCAAATTCGTCGGCCATTTGAAATGTTATTTTTATTTTTTATTCTCCAAAAAATAGAGAGTATAAATGATAAAAAACAAAAAAAAATGATAATAAATTAAAACCGAAATTCATGACGTTAATATATGAAGATACTTATCAAAAATAAATTTTATCTTGAATCTAATGAAAAAAGTAGCCCCATTTAACGTCTCTGCGGATTTTTTTATAACTTTTATTGTCGAAATAAAAAGTAATCCTCGCCTGATAAAAGAGACAATAAAATCTTTGTCGTTGTTCATGTCAATGTGAGGTGTTTTGCAATCATAATTTGAAGAGAATCTTAAAAAAAAAACACCTTTAAATAAACTTTTAAAAATTACCCCTCTATATATCTTAAAGTTCATTTATCTAAATTTAAGACCTATGGAAAAAATACTTTACATATTGTATTGTACTTATACCTATTTAATGGTATTAAAACATGGTACTTGTATTGGATAATTCAATATAAAAACATCCCTTTCAGTGCCAATATCTCTTTCTTTTTTTCCTATCTTATTTGTCCATAAAAAAATCAAGAAAGTAATTTATAGACTCATAAAAATAAATTTAAAAATTTTCTACAACATATATATAAAGTTTTTTCTCTAGGGTAAGATCACTCGAATGTTAATAAAAACATAGAATAAACAACAATAATATTATTTTGAATTTTTTTAAGAGGTAGTAATATATTTTCTATAATATACGACACCACTAATAACTTGATATTTATTTATTATATTTTTTTATAGATCATCGGAGTCTTTATAAATATATCATTTTTTTTTAATAAATATTGTTTTAAGCTGAAATTCCAAAATGTGTCCTTTCTCGGATCTGTTGAAAATATACCAGCAATATTTTACAAATGTTATCTAAATAAATCATATAGTGTTACACAATTATTACAAAACGCGATCAAATAGTACAATTTTAATAGGGAGATGGCCAATCAGATGATAGTGCCTGTCATCTGATTGGCCATTCCACCGGGCACAAGGTGAATTTTAAGGTTTTACTTTTTGTCAACGTTTAAAAAGAGTTTACCAAGCCGACATACAACTGGCCCTTAGTGTTAGTAAGTTATAGACTGTATGAGCCTCTGTAGTAAATCTTCGAAATTATCCATAATAAGGACCCCCTAATGCACACTTACGTAGCTGGAGGAAATTTAAATTTTTTTATCATAAATAAATAATTAAATGTCAAAACAGAAGTCCCTGCTGAAACCACCTTGATTGAGAATTTTTTAATAAGAATATTTCATTAAAAAATCTCATTCTAGAATTCTAAATGATTTCAGAAAAAAATTCTAATTTGATAAACCAAAAAATCAAATCTGAAGGACAATATTTAAAGGATAGGTTTCATTAAAAAACAGAAATATGAAATAGAAAAGTGTTTTTATTATAATTTTTGTTCCATGTTGGTATAATAGTATGGATTAGATATTTTACTTAGAAATATTAGTGATATCTAATTTTTTGTTTAAAATATTTATAGTTTAAGATAAAAAACATTAAATTTTTATAAAATAAATATCAATAAATACATTATAATAAAATTTATATAACATATATTAGTATACTATATCACATTATTTTTTTAATACCCGAAATCCCATAGTTCTTTATATGCTTTATTTGAATAATATTTTGAATTTGGTTGTTCTATGACAATTCTTATAAACTTGTAGGTATAATTCTCAAAGTGTGACGCCAGTAGAGGGAAATGTTGTAACTTATATAAATATAAATAAATCATATTATTAGGTAAAATAAAAAAAATGTTTCTCAAGTTTGTATAAATTTTAAATTATAGTCCATCATCTCTGCTATTAAATACAAGAACTATAAAATATATTTCTCTAATCTCTATTAAGTGAAATGGCTTGAAACATTTGTTAATGTAGATTTTAATTGCATTAACTTCATCTTTTATAGTTTATTAGCCCTAAAAACTTTACTATACAACCCACGAGTTATTACATGTCATTATTATATAAATAAAGTATATAATGATAAATTTTGAATGATTTCAATATGGTATTTACCTCAATTTTCATTGACCCATTCAAAGACAACTACGTCTATGTAACATTGTAGGTACAAATAAAATACAATTAATAATAATGTTTACAAAATGTGTCAGTTTAAGGTAGTTAAGGGGGAAGGGGCAAGGATGGCAGTGCCTCTTACAAAACTCACCCCCATTCCTAGAGAAATCAAAACTCCATTATTGCGAGGCATCACTTATCGTTAAATTATTTGGTTACTTCCAAAATTTGTCAATTCTAATAAAAAATTAGTTGATCTCTAATTTGATTACCGAAATTGAAACCTTGTGGTGGCTAATAAGCTGGCTGACTGCTCCCTAGGAAAACTCTACTGCGTCAATCCGTTACCCTCCACTACAACCCTGACTGTACATCTTGGATAGAAGTTGACTCTAATCGTCCCAAAACCCAAACAACCGCCCCACCTGGAGTCACGACTTATATAGCGCAAGTTCCCCTCCAACAACCTAACGAATCCACCCGAGTCGCGACGGAGAGGCGGCTCGAGCAGGGGGAGAAGCATCATGCTATTTTTTCATGTTGTAAAAATACACTTTGTGTGGTCTAGTTCCACGTCACACCACTCAAATGGTCTGGGGTGAAATTATATATTATGTTTTTAATTGACTATAAATTATAATTTTTATAATTTCATTCTGGGTCAAAAATATTTTTTAACACATATGTATTTTTTACCGCACTCACACCATGCGCAGTACCTGGTCCACCTCTCTACAGCCAGCTAGACTGGCCATTCCTTGTACAACTATCATAGACGGTACTATTACGCATTATTTCTAGTTGGGTCAAATCCGTAGTCAAAATGTGTCACCAGCTCTTGGACTATTAAAAAATATATTAAAATATTCAGGAAAAATATTTTTCTCTACATTTTTTTAAAATTATTATTAAAAGCTATTAAAAATATAAAAAATTATTGAAAAATCAGTAGTTAAATTCTAAAAATTTACGAATATAAATATTTGATGGAAAATTTGAAAAATAGTTCTTTTATGGAAAAATTATAAATCAAACAATAAACATAAAATATTTTGAAAAATTTACTAAACTAAAGATTGCCTTGGAGACGAGATTACCTAAAAAGTAAAATTTTAAAATATAGGTAAATATTAAAGAAAAATATTTTATAGTTTATAAAACTTAAATAAAGCAACTATTTTTCAAATTTTCCTATGATAAAAAGAAAATTTCTCCCGAAACGTTTGGAAATTTGATAAATGTTTTGAGATTTTTTTTTTTTTTTAAGAATTGTATTCATTTAAATTATATGTATCTAGTATGTACCTATATATAAATTTATTGGATTCACAACCTCTTCTTATTCTAAAATCGGTGATAAAGTATAGCAAAATATTTCTTAGGAATACATATTTAGAGAAAAAAGATTTAAAATGTGAAATTCACAGTATTCACACTAAATTGAGAGTTCCATCCTTTCATTAGATGTGCTCCTCTGGAATCTAAAATATTTTAATAAAACAATTAGTACTAACCGGGTGGGAATTTTTTCCATTTTTTCTTTGGTGAGAGAGTTCCAGGTGTTTTTAATCCTGTTAAAATCGAACGTCTTAAAAACGAATTCTCTACAGAATGACGCGAATTCGATGAATATACAAATGCCTTTTCTGAAAAAATAAAAACAAATAATTATGTTTATTATATCAAAGAATGACTTTGAATTATTAGTAATCGATATTTCATTTTCACTTTTAATAACTTGTAAACTACGAGAGATAGTTCAAAAAGTTAGACAGAGAAATTATTGAATAGAAAATATCGTATCTAGATCAATCAATACTTAGGATGTAACGCTATCTATTTATCATTTATTACATATGAATATAAATTTGATACTTTATTCAGGTCAGCTATCTCCACCCGGAAAAAACTTTTGTATACACCTCTGTTTCCTATAGCAACCCCCAAAAATATGACCTCCAAAAAAGAGAGGAAATTTCATTATAGATAGTATCTTTGAAGATTTATCATCTTAAGAAAATAAAAATTAAATTTTATACACTATAAATCTTCTAAAATTCATTAATAAAGACAAATTAATGAGGTTTTCATCTGATTGATGTAATTTTTTTTTAATAAATATTAGCCTATAAATGCTGTTTCGAAATACTTTTACAAACTGGGTTCCTTACACCAAATGAAGGAAAAAGTTCATATAAACTTATGTTCCATAATCCTTTGTTTTCTCGTTAGGATCTGTTCAATACATTGGTACACTCATAACATGTCAACACACAAAACTCATTTATTATTAAATGAATAACGAGAAAACAAGGGATTATGGGACATATGTTTATATGAACTTGTTTCCTTCTTTTGGTGAAAGGAACCCATGCCTGAAGTTTGCAAAAGTATTTTTGAAACACCCTGTATATAAATGTTTTTGTATCGGTATATATATATATATATATGTATGTGTGTGTGTGTGTGTGTGTGGGTGGGTGGGTGGTGTGTGTGTGTGTGTGTGAATCGGCCTGAAATAACTTGAAAATAGGAAGTCGAATAAAAAATCTAGTAGCAAAATTATTGTATTTTCAAAAAAAAGAACTGATTTTTGTAGCTTTAAAACTTTTGGTTCAGAAATGCAGAAAAACATTTTTTGTGATAAGATTGAACTACTATTTGGAGGTGAATTGAGTGTATTTTGATGAATCAGTTCAAAATACAAAAATGAGAGATAATTTGAACTATCTTTAAAAGTAGGACCTTTCGGAGGTTTATTCCCTCCTTCTTCAAGGTTTTGACTACACTAAATTCTGCTGAGAATGAAATACTATATAATATTATTACTGCCCCTGAGAGAGGAGACAAAGGGAATGTCAAAATGGATTTCGTTCATTGACCTTTCAAAACCCTGAAGAAGAAAGGAATAAACCTCCGAAACGTCGGTTTTTGAATAAAAAAAGATAGTTAAAATTATTCTCTCTGTTTTGAATTTTAGACTGCGTCATCAAAATTCACTCAATTTTGGGGATTTTCATGCTATGGGAAAAACCATAAATAAACAAGTATTTCAAAAAATAGATTTTGGATAAATTATTATACTTACTGGGTCAAATAAAAGTACTACATTTTTAATTTGTAAAATATTTTATTATTTAAAAAATATATAAATTCGTAACTCTAATATACTTGGTCACCTAATTAATTTGCTATTTTATATTTTTATTTATAATAAGTAAAAAATTATTGTAGTACAAAAACAGTGATAGTTCCGTGCCTTACGTGCCAAGGTCCGCGCCCCTCCTCGTCGACGAAGAATGGAACCAACAGATTCTTTAAAAATTTTTCTCTTTAATTAGTTCAATTTAAATTCCATTGAATTATTTATAGTATTAAGTGAAGTATTTCAGGCACGTAGCTAGGTATTTAGAAAATTTCAAATTCTATTTTTGAAAATTAAATTATCATGATTGGAATTTAATGGAGTGGGTAGCCCACGATAATGAAACAAATAAAATACTTTTTTTCGTAATGCTATTGTTTTAATCTTTTTTAACCAACATTTCGAGAGTTCTTCCTTCTTTCATCAGGGGATTATAAATGTTAATGAAGGAATCATGCAAACATTGGTTAAAAAAAGTTGAAATAACATTCTATTAAAGTTTATTTTTTCAAAAATATAAATTGAAATAAACATTTTAAAGCAGGGCTGTTCAACCTGTGGCCAGCGGACCGTATATGCGGCCCAGAACTGCAATGAGTGTGGTTCAACATAAAATCATAAACTTTCTTAAAACATTGAGATTTATATGTAGAGATATATTTATTCCCTTTTTCGAAATATGAATGTATATTTGTACAGTGAAGCTTGTTTCTTAATAGACAAAATTCACTAAAAACAAAATTATAATTAAGATAAAAAAATAATGAAGTTTCGACTATTTAAAAATTCCTCTTCTCATATTTTCATTCTATAAAATATTTATTATTTCAGTAATTTATATGCTACGACACTAACCAAGTCTATAGTTATATCATTCTAGTACAAGAGAGACAAGGAATTGGGGTTTTATAGAACAATCACAATTAATTGATAATTTCTCTCCTGGGTTAAAACTTATCGGGACTTGTCTTTTTAACCGACTTCAAAAAGGAGGAGGTTCTCTATTCGACTGAATTTTTTTTTTTTTTTTTTTTTTTTTTGTGCCTATGTTACCTCATATCTCCGCCAATTGTCAACCGATTTTGAAAATTTTTTTTGCATTGGGTCCAGTCTAGCTTCCGATTGGTCCCATTTTTTTTCGATTTTTTTCCATAGGTATTAGACCTTTTTTATTAGGTTTGTTTAGACCTAACCTCTTTGTTTATGAACCGATTTCGATGGTTCTTTTTTTATCGAAAGGGGTGTCTTAGGGATGGTGTCATATTAATTTGGTCAAGTTCTGATGATATGATCACTATTAATGACATCACTAAAAAGAGAAAAATAAAAATAATTTTTAAGAAAAAAATAAAAACCGACTTCAAAAAATTAAATGCAACAAATAAAATACACTAAAAGGTATAAAATAATTATTATCTTATTTAGTTACAACTAAACGACGAAATATTAACATGAAATTACTTTTTGAAGTTGGTGCCAAATATATACCTTTTATGAATCGCACTCGACGGATCTTACTTAGTACGTTTGGCGGGTACGCTCGCTTATAGGTATAGTTTGTTTGGCACCGACTTCAAAAAGTAATTTCATGTTAATATTTCGTCGTTTAGTTGTAACTAAATAAGATAATAATTATTTTATACCTTTTAGTGTATTTTATTTGTTGCATTTAATTTTTTGAAGTCGGTTTTTATTTTTTCTTCTTAAAATTTTATAGATCTTTGCGCGTTCTTACAATTATACTCGTGACCCTTTTAAAAAATAAACAAGGAATTGGAGTTTTCTAGAACAATCACAATACGTGATAATTTCTCTCCTGGGCTAAAACTTGTCAGGACTTGTCTTTCAGATCTTTGCATGCTCTTTACATGTCAATTATATCCATGACCTTTTAAAAAATAAATAAACTGCAACGGATCGTTGCTAAACTTTATCCAAATTCATTTGAAATATTAATATGTTTATTCCTTTATGATTAATCAGATATCACTTGCTATTTGCAGTTCATGTTGACTTTAATTCAAAAATAATGATCGAATCTTATTTAACAGTCGAGGAATAACCATTCTACATTAAATTTTTGACATTTCGGTTATTATTGGTAACCATTGGTGAAGACATGGAGGAATCGTCTTAAAATCAAAAATAGCGATCGATTCTCATCTATTACTTGAGGAATAATAGTTCTACATTAGATTTTTGACCCTTTGATTATTATTGGTAACCATTGCTGAAGA
Organism: Forficula auricularia; assembly: GCA_024734495.1. NCBI lineage: Eukaryota > Metazoa > Arthropoda > Insecta > Dermaptera > Forficulidae > Forficula > Forficula auricularia. The sequence continues at coordinate 9,803 of JALMQS010000391.1, forward strand.
CATGGAGGAATCGACTTAAAATTAAAAATAACGATCGATTATTATCTAATACTAGAGGAATAGCCTTATTGCATTCCATTTTTGATGTTTTGGCTATTAATGGCAAGCTCTACTGAAAACGTGGAAGAATCGACTTAAAATCAAAAAGACTAAATTTTTTATGTCAAACAATTCAAGCTTGAGTTGTTTACCAAATAAACAAGGAATTCGGGTTTTCTAGAACAATCACAATTTATTGATAATTTCTCTCCTAGGCTACAACTTCTCAGGACTTGTCTTTTAGATCTTTGCGCGTTCTTACATGTCAATAGATAATGGCTAGTCAGAAATTATTATATCCCTGACCTTTTTAAAAAATAAATTATCATTCCTCATATCATTCTTTAATCCCATTCAATTTAATCCAGGGCTGTTCAACCAGTGGCCCAATGTAAAGTCATAAAATTTCTTAAAACATTTATATGTAGATATAGTAGATACTGGAAAAACACACAACAATTTGGCCTGATAATTTTTTTTCTCTAAAATAAGAAATCATCAGCCCCGACTCAATTCCTGAAATTTTTTTTTTTTCATCAATGCAAGATTCCATCCTGGATTACAGAAGGTGCCTCTTTTAGTGCCACATCGCCTTGCATCAATTTCATTATAAATAATAATACTAATAATTTTGTTCAGACCCAGTGCATGTTATTCCTTATACATCATTAACAATAAAAGATTATCTATAAAAACAAATAATAATAATAATTCGATCTAACTACCTTAATATATCTTTCAGAATTCCGTTATTATGCTAACTATTATAGATAGTGAAATATATTTTTATTTATCAGGCTAATCGTAATTTGTTTTTATTCAGTTTAATTTGGATAATTTGAAAGACACATCCACTTAAGAATAATTCACAAAATAGATAACAATTTCAAATTGGGGCTCTCTCTCTCTCTCTGTCTCTCTCTCTCTCTCTCTCTATTAATAAATTATTTAATTTAATGAAAACTCTCTCATAAAATCGATCTCTATAGAAGTACATTCTTTAATTTCTGTTTAATATAATTAAGAAATATTAATTTTCTAAATGGATCTAACTATATGGTATATATAGGTATATACTGGCAATTTCAAAAGTAAAATTTAATTTTGTTTTTGTTTGTATAGCCCATCCTCAATTTACAAAATACTAATAAATTATATATTATATTGATCGAAATTGCTTACTATTATAATAAACTGACAGGTTCTGATGTGACCATCCACTTGACTTTACCATACACCCTGGCCCCTCTCTTATATTTAATATTTAATAAAATTATTTATAATCATGTAGGGGGGTTAGTTTTTGCATTTTTAGACTTATGGCGGTCCACTGATTATGTATACAAAATTTGGTTGAATTTGGTTCACAGACCTATATTTTCATTTTTTGGCCCTACACTCCCCCCCCCACCCATTTTGGTTAGTTTTTTTATTTTTAGACTTCTGGGGGTCCACTGATTATGTATACAAAATTTGGTTGAGTTTGCTCAAATGGCCTAGATTTTTAATTAATTTATTTATTAATTTATTTAACCCCTTAATTTTGGGTCGATATGCACCAAAATCTAATCAGCTCTTAATTGAATTTTTAGGCTTCAACAGGAGAACTTATAGGGAAATCGCCATCCGCTAGAAATTGTATATAAAAAAGAAAAAAAGAGTTTTTTTTGTAAATATATTATGTTAATATACCTATAATCATGTAAATAATCCTGTAATTAAATTCACCCGATAATGTAAATATTTCTTGTTAGTGGAGGCCCCCACCTGCGTGGCCCAATAAACGAAAAATCAATGCACCAAAATTACGTGGGAAATTTAGTTTTGATATTCACACTAGTTTTTGAGCTAGCTCGTACACAAAAATTTGGTAACGCACAGACTAACACACTAACGGACTAACAGACATTTTGACAAAACAATTATTATCTCGAAAAATATAATTTTTCGATGTTTACTTATTTGGGATTTTTTGTAGACCGATATGCCATGCCCAATTTTTTTAATCAAAATAGTTTCAGCCGCTTTTGAGATATGTCGAAAAAATGAAGCAAAAAAACCAATTTTTTCATTCACGATTACAATACTTGACCATACCCTCACTGTATGGTAAAGTAACAAATAAATTGATTCATTGATTTTTCTTTATAAAATAATAATATTTTAAAAGCATTCAGAAAAGGGTTTCTTATTAGTTATTACCTTTCAGAATTCGAACTATGCAAAAAGTATTTAACTCAGTTTTTCCCAATGTTGATCACACGCCCCACAGTGGGGCAATTTGATTGATAAGGTGGCCAATTCAAAAATGGCTTCTTCCAGATAAATATAAAAACCTATAAAATTTGTTACCCATATTTGAAAAAATAAATGTTAAGAAAATTTGTTAGTAAGTAGCTTCAACCAAATATACTTTTAAAATACTCTTAAATGTATGTAGAACTAAACAAAATATTAATCAAAAAAATTGTTTTTCTAATTATCTACATTAATAATATTCCGTATGAGTGGTCAAGCTTGAATCATTTGACAATAGATGGCAGTGCTTTATTTTCATTTATTTTGTTAAATTCCAGGGGATCCAGCGGGACCTTACAACTAGTATTTATATAAATAATAATTAATTTTTAGTCTAACAAATTATGTACATATATGTTACTTAGGCATGAGAATTTTAGAAATGCTTAGTTAGGAGATGGCCCAAAAAAGGTTGGAAAACACTGATTTAACTAAAGTTCCTAAAAGATATGCTAATAAAATACAATATACCTACTATTATTTAATATAATAAATATAAAAGATAAGAGGGTTGAAATTCATTAAACAATAATATTATACATCAATCAATAGAACCAATAGTTCTAAAATGTCATTTCATGGTTTAATTGACTTTAATAACCCATAGACGAAAATGTCAAATTGGTTCATATAATTGTTACAAGTTCATAATGTATCCTATAAATGGCCTGACACATTAAATAATTATTATACTGTAAAAGCAACCTTAAAATGAGATGACTGAGAGTACCTGTTATTATAATGCGATAATTTCAAGTAATTTAGAGGAATTCATTAGGCGTAGTAAGTATTCAATAATTTATATAGAATATTACATCCATTTGTTTTAATTCTCAAAGATTGAAGTTCTATTATTTTTAGCTTAGATACTGTGAAATTTTTAATTATTTATGGTAGTTAAGGTAGTTCTTTCGCGACAGTCGACACAAAAAGTTTTAGTCTCGTAATCACTCTATACATATGAACGGTGCTAAAATTTTAGGTTATGTTTTTTAACGTGACTGTACTTCTAACACTACTATCCTCTTTATGAATGGATCGTTTCCAAGTCATTGACATTTTATCCCCTCCACTTAAAATAATCGTCCAAATATGTTTTTTATTTTTATTTTTTATCAAAAAAAAAATAATAATAATAATAATTTCAATTTTTTTTTAAGTTACTCCGATTATATTATTCTAACAAATATTGGTTTTTCAACAAGATGGTAAAAGTCCTTCAATGAAAAATAATAAAATAATGATCATTTTCCCACCCTTTTCCCAATCTACCATATGCATAAAATTTCATTTTTAATTGCAATTATTTAATGTTTGTTGTGGTAAATCGTCTTCATATTTTAACAGTGTGTTTATTATGCATTTTAATGACTTATATTTCAAGTTTCGAAGACTTCTTGAATTTTTGCATTTGTGAAATAACTACCTTAATCTTACATTATTCAAAAAAGAAAGAAAAAATCTCAATTTTTAATAAATCTATTATTATTAATACATGTTTAGGGCCTAGTTGAACCCACCACACTGTTTTTTTGAATGATATTAGATTGAAGGGAAGAATAAGGAAATTGTATATGAATAATTTGCACAATCAAGAATATTTTATGTTTTAAGTATAAAAATATAGTTTTTCTTAAATGAATACAAATTTTTTACTATTTTAATTTAATTTTTTATTAATAAATGAATTTAACTTTAAGGACCAATCATAGATTTTATAGAAAAATATTTTTGCATTGAATATCAGAGAGTGAATTCCGAGAAAGAATTCAGAGAGGGAATCCCCTTGGGAATCGAACCCAAGTAAAATAAGCTGACGTGTTCTGATGTGGCCATCCACTTGACTTTACCATACAACCTGTCCCCTAAAATTATTTATAATCATGTCGGGGGGGGGGGGGGTAGTTTTTGCATTTTTATACTTCTGGTGGTCCCACTACTCCCATGTATAAAATTTTGTTGAGTTTGGTAAATGGCCAAGATTTTCATTTTTTGACCCCCACCCCCATTTCGGGCGGTTCGGTTTTGCATTTTTAGACTTCTGTGGGTCCGCTGATTATATATACAAAATTTGGTTGAGTTTGCTCAAATGGCCTAGATTTTTAATTTTTAACCCCCCCCCCTCCTCTATCCTCCATCCCCCTTAATTTTTGAGTCGATATGTACCAAAATCTAATCAGCTCTTAATCTCAAAAACTACGTGGGAAATTTGGTTTTGATATTCACACTAGTTTTTGAGCTAGCCTCGTCCACAAAAATTTGATAACGCACAGACTAACACACTAACGGACTAACAGGCATTTTGACAAAACAATTATTACTCGAAAAATATAATTTTTTCGATGTTTACTTATATGGGCTTTTTTGTAGACCGAAATGCCATGGTTTCGCCCAATTTTTTTAATCAAAATAGTTTCAGCCGTTTTTGAGATATGTCGAAAAAATGAAGCAAAAAAAACAATTTTTTCATGCACGATTACAATACTTGACCATACCCTGTATGGTAAAGTAAAAAAGACACCCAAAAAGATATTTAAAACTTTGCTTTCACTTTTATTTTTTTATTTTATTCATTTTTATTTTTTTACAATATAATTAATAATAAAAAATAAAAATTTATAGGTACTTTTTTTATTTAATTTTTTTCCTAGGTCCCAAAACCGCTAACTTTTTATACATATTTGGGTTCTCGACAATAAAGATTTAAAACCACTCGGCTAAATATATATATTACACCGAGATCGCATTTTTTGTTTAACTAGCATATAGAATTAAACATTATTTTATTTTATAATAATTTTCGAATGAATAAATTTAAATGAAATAAAAATATATAGAATATTTCCCTGTCTCTTTCTCTCTTGCGACAATTTCTAAATACATATGTTGAAAATAAAATTAATTTTCGAGGAATCTGCCTAGCTGTCAGTTGCACTCTCTTTGAGTGCATATAATTACTGCAATTAAACTCAACTTGATTCTCGACAAGTTCCTCTCCTTTCTTTTGTCTGTCTGTTTCCTCTTCCACCCCCTGGTACCCTACCCCTGCCATTCCATCCCAATTCACCCTTTCAACCCCCCAAGGGATTCACCCCTTTGATCTTAACATTTTACTCTTTTAATTAACTACCTTTTAATTGCTAAAAGGACTTTTTCCAGAAGTCATTTTTAAATATAACCCTGTTAGACGCATTTTCTTACCTAACGAAATAAATTGCAGATAAAATATTTTCTCTTTTCTGAAGAAAATTCTTTTGAAAAAAATCATAAAATATTTCAAAGTGTAAGGTAGAATAAAATAATTATACTTATAGAATTAAAGAAAGAACTTCAGAGCTTGTGAAATTTTTTAGATACTTTTAAATTTTTCTGTCTTGATTGATCCGGGTAGAATCTCTTAATTGAATTTTGACCCACTTCTTCCAACTACTCTTCTACTTAATGAACTTTTTCAGACAAGCTTTTTTGACATGACAGTACGGTATTTTTGTAATTTCAGGAATTAATACAGAAACTTATTATATAAATATTTTTTTATATACTAAAAAACTAAATTTTCACTTTATTTATTTGTCCAAACAGTTTTATCCGTTTTTTGAGATATTTCTCGAAATGTATTGACTGATATTTTTCATCACAAATAAAATATGAGAAATCAAAAAGGTGCTAAGTGCGATTTGGACACTAAACTTAGGGTGATATACATAAAAAATAAAATTTTCAGAAGAATTAACATGTGATTATTGTGTAAACTTAATCTGAGAAACATCAATTATAGCTTAGATCTACCAATCTAATATTATAGTTATTATTATTAAAGTATTCATCAAAAAATCTAAGGCATTAGATGCAAAAATGGCGTAAAAATTGGTACTTTGACACATTTTTATCCAGTCATTTTATAGAAAATTAAATTTCCCCTTATTCTACTTAATGAGTCTTTTCAAGGTTATCTATCACTCATTAATATTATAAACCTATATTTTAGGATGTGGTCTGTTAGTTTTTGCAGCACATCCTATGACATAAAACCGATAAAAATGTAAAAATTAATAAAGTAAAGGGTTAATAATTAATATCATGTTTCACCTAAGTGCGATTTGGACACTAAACTTAGGGTATACATAAAAAATAATTTTTTCAGAAGAATTAACATGTTATTAATGTGTAAACCTACACCACTTTCCCTAAGTAAAATTGATAAAAATGTATATAAGGACTGTATCAAGATGCTAATTAGTAATTTTTATTTAATGTCAAAAGAGCCTTTAACTCTTTGATAATTGACATTTTCTAATTGATGTTAGAATTTAAAAAAAAGTAAAAAAATGAAAAAATTGAAATTTTAAAATTGGGCTTAAAGCGATGAAGTGTGATTATATTGAAATTGCTTAGCTATGTTAAAAGAGAGGCGACTGTGGGTCAGTGGGTAGAGTGTTGGCCCGCTGACTCGAAGATCGCTGGTTCGAGACCGAGTCTCGGTAGATAGATTTTTGCAGTCGCCTCGTCTTGGAAAGTAATGGCAACCTACCAAGAGTACAATTGCCTAGTAACCTCTCCAAATTAGCCGTTCGGAACCGGCGTTAAAAAGTAGGTCCCGAATATCTGTGTAAAACAACTAAACACACTCAGCACAGGTATATGTGGAGAGGAGCCGACACCCGTTTCAGTGTATGGCACTCGAAGAAGAAGATGTTAAAAGAGTATTTTAAAAGAAAGCTTATAGTTTGATTAACTATTCAGTACTTGGGTTCGACTCCGGATAGGATGAAAGCCCTTTTGTCACTAAATCACCTATCTATATTAAAATACTTGATACAGCTCTTGTATATGTATATTTTACTAGTATTTTTTGCTCTTTGCACGATTACCATAATTCACTAAATAACACAAAAATAAAATAATTAAATTATAAATCTGCTAGCTTCGAAGCCCGCCTTCAACGGGCCTATATAAGCATGAGTCTCACCCTACCATATATCTCTTAAAAATAACCATCATACAGAAGATATTAGCTTCTGTAGTTCTGGTAGTATCTTATTATTCCTTTATTTAAGGATCAGTTTGACCAAAAGGTTAGAATGAAAATTCACATTATTATTAATTAAGATAGAAATTTCATTCTAAATTTTAGTAGTTCGATTTTTCAGTTTAAATAAAGATGATCATAGGTTAGCTGTTGCAGGTATTATGTTATCGGCAATATTTATTCCTTTTAAAAATATATAATATTTTCATTTAAATATTCATTATTATCGTGTAATAACACAGGTGTAAGATTCATAGAAGAAGAACCAAGAGCAGGTATTCCAACTCCTCTAACGAATCTACAATCTGAAAGATATTAATTTGCCGATGGTAATAGATTCAAATTTACTAGAAAATCATAAGATGGTGTCATCTATTAAATCCGATGGAATGGAATATTTTTAATTATATGTCAGAGGGGTTGTTTTTCACCCCCTCGGGAATCGAACCCGAGTGCCAGTAACAGCAATCCGGGCCACCTGAGCTCACCTGCGGGATATAATTAAAAATATTCCATTCCATCGGATTTAATAGATGACACCATCTTATGATTTTCTAGTAAATTTGAATCTATTACCATCGGCAAATTAATATCTTTCATATTAAATTGGGAAAAGTCATTTCATTGCCTTTCGAATTTTGAATTTCTTCAAAATTTGAAACACTCAACCACCTTTATTTAAATTATATGGCATGGCTATTTAGAATCACTATATCGCGAAATTTTACAAATTAAGATAACAATCTTTGAGTAAAATATTTTACGCGTTTGCATATGTCAGAGAGGTTCGTATCCCGCAGGTGAGCCAGGTGGCCCGAATTGCTGTTACTGGCACTCGGGTTCGATTCCCGAGGTGGTGAAAAACAATCCCTCTGACATATAATTAAAAATATTCCATTCCATCGGATTTAATAGATGACACCATCTTATGATTTTCTAGTGAATCTACAATCGGTTCATCCGGAAATATTTGAGGTTTAACTTTCAAGCGAGGGGTGAACCGCAATTGGAATTAGGTGTACACCGTCTTTGGAATTATTTGGAATTACTTTGGAATTCATTAGATAATCTATTGTCATCTATTGTCTTCTACTTGGAAATGAAAGTGAAATTGGAAGTAGGTGTACACGATTTTAGGTCTGTTTACCCCTCGCTTCCATGTTTAATTCATCATTAATCTTTTTAAATGTCACCCAATTGACGTTGAATTAAAAAAAATATATATATACTTTAAACAAGTATTTTCGTCTTAAAAGTATCCTCTTTACAAAACTTCAATCTATTAACTTTAGTATAGTCCCGGTTTTCCATTTCCAAATCAAATTTGAATTGAGTGGATATTGATGAGGCAGTCCAAAATTCGAAAAAGAAGAAAATTTAAACTCTTTTTATTCATAAATAGAAACAAAGAGATTGTCCTCTGTTTGATTCAAATAAACATATACACATATAATGTTATATCAAAAATATATTTATATTATTTTTTTGTTTGAGACTATAGTTTCGAAGACTTGGCCTTCATCATCAGTCTTTTTACTTTACCATACAGGGTATGGTCAAGTATTGTAATCATGGATGAAAAAGTGGTTTTTTTCCTTCTTTTTTTCGAAATATCTCAAAAACGGCTGAAAATATTTTCATTAAAAAAATTGAGCAAAACCATGGGATTTCGCTATACAAAAAAGTCCTAATAAATGAACATCGAAGAAATTATATTTTTCGAAATAATAATGTCTGTTAGTTAGTTAGTTAGTTAGTCTGTCCGGTTGTCTGGTTGGAGTGTCCGTTAGTCTGTGCGTTACCAAATTTTTGTGGACGAGTTAGCTCAAAAACATAACCATAAGCTGAATATCATAACCAAATTTCACACGTAGTTTTGGTCCATTGAGATTAAGAGCTGATTAGATTTTACGGATGCATTATCGTCCCGAAATTAAGAAGGGTGGAGGGGAGTTAAAAATTAAAAATCCTAGGCCTTTTGAGCAAGCTCAAACAAATTTTGTATACATAATCAGTGAACCCCCAGAAGTCTAAAAACGCAAAAACTAACCGCCCAAAATGGGGTGGGGGAGGGGGGCGTAGGGTCAAAAAATGAAAATCTAGGCTCTTGTACCAAACTCAACCAAATTTTGTATACATAATCAGTGGGCCCCCAGGCGTCTAAAAATGCAAAAACTAACCCTCCCCTACATGAATATAAATAATTTGATTAAATATTAAATATAAGTGAAGGGGCCAGGTTGTATGTTAATGTCAAGTAGATAGCTACATCACCAGAACACGTCAGCTTAGTTAATTATAAATATTATTTTTCATGGGGTCAGTATCGCATAGATATTGAAATTTTTTGATCTTTACTTAGCCGAGAGACAGTTAAAATATTTTTTTTTATTTTAACTGGCTCTCGAGCTAAGTAAATATCAAAAAACTTTCAATATCCATGCGATACTGACCCCATGAAAAATAATATTTATAATTAAAAAAGACTGATGATGAAAGCCAAGTCTTCGAAACTATAGTCTCAAACAAATAAATACTATATATGTACAGATATATATTTTTGATATATATATGTGTGTATGTTTATTTGCATCAAGCAGAGGACAACCTCTTTGTTTCTCTTTATGAATCAACAACTCTGCTACTCTCGGCAAAATAAAAACTTTCAATTATATCTTTTTATTCATAAACCGACGTTTCCGAGGCTTATTCCTTTCTTCTTTTGGGTTTTAAAAGGTCAAATAAGGAAAAATCCTGAAAAAGAAGGGACATAGGCCTCCGAAACGTCGGTTTATGAATAAAAATTATCTTCTTTTTTTGAATTTTGGACTGCCTCATCAATATCCACTCAATTCACTTATCAGTCAGTCTCCAAAAATTACTTCAATCTTATCAATTTTGAATCTTTCGAAATCTACCTACCCTACCATTTACTTACATCCTAAAAGTAAGTTTCAGCCCAATTTTTATTCTAAAGATTCTAAGATTCTAAATAAAATAAATAATTCCAGATTTTATATCTACCTATATAGATTTTTAGAAAGATTATTTTCTCCCAAATCTGATACTTACAAAGTTTTACTTCTCTGTTACATTCAAATATTTGTTTGTTTGGAGCTGGATAACTTGTAAAATTATCCAAAACCAATAATTTTTGCTAGAATTTTATAGTTATAGAAGCTAAAACTTTGTTGAATAATAAAAAAAGTTAACATTTCTTAATTAAAATAAATCGATAAACTAATATTTGATATTACTATAATATTGTTTTTTGTAATTTGACACGACATGTTGACTAAATAAATAATACATTAAAACCAGATAAATATCAAGACTATATTGAATTGTTGTTGATGTGGTTAAGTTAATTAAATATTATGAATAAGATATACATACATACATGTATAAACATAATATACGAAAATGAAATGCTTTTATTGTTATTAAATGTTAATTCAGATTGATTTTAGTACAAATATTTACTTTGTGTAGATTTTATTGGATAAATTTGAATATCATTTCTACTGAGGTTAAAATTTTAATTATATCTATCTATTTAATTGGATTAAAATGTAATTTTATTGCCAAAAAGAATTCCAAATCTAGAAATTATTCATTCATTCTATTTATTCAAATTTAATATTTCACTGAAATATTTATTAATCAATGTATATAAGTAAATAAATGCAAATATTTTATAGAACCTTCTAAAAACGTTAATTAAAAATCTAGACGTTTCAGGAGAAATTTTCCTTTTATCATTGGGAATGTAAAAATTTAAAAAAAATAGTTGCTTTAAAAAAGAAATGATAAACCAAGTATAAATAAATAAATAATTAAAAAAAGAGAATGCTACATATTGTCTAGAGATGGAATTACCTTGAATAAAAATACAAAATATAGATATTTAAAACAATTTTTTTTTTTTGAAAAATATTAAAAAAAAAAAACAGTCCATTTCTGACCTTATATGAGACTAGGACAGCAATAAATAATGGAATAACCCATAAAATTATAAATTTGTGGGTTAGTCCATTATTGAGCTCAAATGTTAATTGAATTTTTGTTGTTTGAAATTTTGATCATTTCTAAAATTAATATTTTTTCCCAAATTTATTTAAAAAACTTTTTTCCAATCCCAAAATTTTAGATAAAGAATAATTAAATAATTAATTTTAGAAATTATTAAAATTTTAAATAACAAAAATTCAAATTACAAAAAGGTCAGATATGGTCTGTTTCATAATATTTATTAAAACTTTTAAAGAAAAATATTTTTCATAATTATTTATATTTTTTATTTTTATTCAAATTAATTTCATCTCCAAGACAATTTGTATGATAGTAAATTTATAGTTTTATAACTTTTCTTTTTAAATAACAATTTTTCAAATTTCTATTGATTAGGAAAGAATCCTGAAACGTTTAGATTTTTAATCAACGTTTCTAGATTGTTCTATGGCTAAATTTGCATTTATTTTTATATTATATTATAGAATCAATAAAATAAAATAAAATTTATTGGGAACTTTTCTTTTTACACTTTTGAACTGTCGCTTCGGAGGATCTTTTCTCCTTCTTCAGCAGGGGTATCACACCGTTGCCTCATTGATTTAGAGAGTTATTTTATTTTTTTATTTTATCTATTTATTTTAGGGCTTAAAAAAGGAAACTGATTAATTGAAAATAACTAAAATTGGAGCCAGAAACACTTTTTTTGCCTCTTCGTCCTTTCTAGCCATAAGCAAATTTACGATACTACTTATTAATTTTTTTAAATTTGTCTCTACCCCGGGGTCAGGTTTTAGCCGGACGCCGGTCGGATTCAAACCCGGGTCCACTTGGTTAGCAGACTACCCCTAGCCTAACCCGACCCCCGCCAGAAACCCTTAAAATGCATAATTTGGAACATATAATTCCGAAAATTTCAGGGGAGAACCCCCAGGTCACCCGGAATTTCAGCGTTCCCGCAGTGCTAAATTTGCGATGACACCACTGTTCTTCAGGGTTCATAGGATCAATAAAGAGACCCTGAAGAAAGAGGAAAAACCTCTGAAACAACGGTTCAAAATTCTAAAAAAAAAAAAAATTTCAATAAATCTTCTTTTATTGAGAATCATCTTTTTATATTTATTCTTGGAATGCCTTCCATTCAATACCTACTGAGTTTTATATCTATAAGTTTGTCAAATAAAGATAAGAGTAAATAAATATTATATTTAATAATGATTTACTATGAGTTAAGGATTCTTGGTCACTTGTTTCACACTAAAATTAAAAGATGTATTTTTTTTCGTTTTTCAATATATATATTTCTGGCTATCAAACCATCTTCAGGAAGCACAGAAAATAACTGTTATTTTCTGTACATCCTGAAGATGGGTTGATAGCCCGAAATATATATATTGAAAAAGGAAAAAAAATTACATCTTTTAATTTTTTAATATTAATGTGAAACAAGTGACCAAGAATCTTAACTCATAGTAAATCAATATTAAATATAATATTTATTTACTCTTATCTTTATTAAAGATGTTTCACCTTGCACCAACACCACAATCTCTACTAATTATAAGTTTGTCTCCGAGAAATAACATCTATTATAGGTTCTAATATAGACATGTTTTACAATAAATATAACTAAACCTACCTATATCTTTTGGCCAAGGTGAATTTGCTACCGTATTCGTACAGGTATATTGAATATGCCTAATATTTGTTTCATATATACAGGGCGCAACAGCCATTTTCGGATCATTCTTAGCCAGTTCATCTTCAAATGAATCATAACTTTCTTCTGATCTAATCAGTTCCCAATGTCGATTTTTTCTTTTACGAGTTTTTGATTTTCTACCGTGCCTTTTCTTACAGTCCTTTGCACCCAGCTTATAAATTGTTTGCAATTTCGGAATAGAACGTTTTTTATTAACTTTTCGCTTTTGAGTTTTATTTATTTTTTTCTCTGAACTCCTGAAAATGTGTACAATCACGTAAATCGATTAGATAAATTTCAAAAACTTTCTAAAGAGTAATTATAGAACTAATAGGGTTTACCCCTTTTTGGATCAATGTCCGTATAAAGTAGTCTAGTTAGATTTAATTTGAAGAAGAAGAAAAGAGTGGGCTCATAGGTTAACCGATGGCATGGTTCCAATTGCTGAGGGGATGAACACAATCCTTTTTACATGTAATAAAACTTATTCATAAGTTCTCAGATTCATTAGGGGACCCTGGTGGTTTTTTGAATAATGAGAGGTATTTGGATATTATATTAATACTTATACAGAGGCGTAACTAGCCTATAGCGAGAGTGGCATTGTAAAAAGACATTAATTCTTCATGATCGCAAAATTTCGGATACAACTTCTTTGCCTCTTTCTTGTAGAAGCTACAGTGACCGAGCCAAGGTCGCTCAAGAATGTGAAGATCTTTTCAATGATTCATGTTTGACGTTTTCGAGCGACCTTTAAATATTATAATAATATTTAAGGTTTATTTTTTTACTATTAATTTACAAAATAATGAATAAAAATAGGGGACGAGATTCCAAAAAAATTGGTATTTAAATATATTAAGTGTCTAGAAATGGCATCTTTGGCTATTGATTTTTTGAGTGATCGAGAGCGTACCGTGTCTTTAAAAAATTTACACATTTTCCTCCTTTATCTCAAGTTAAATTCACACATTTTTAATAAAATAAATTATTCATTGGGATTCATAAATTAATTACTTTTATAATACAAAATCATCTAGTTTAGTTTGAAAAAAATTCCATTATTCTCAAAACTTATACATACTATGATTATAATCTATACGCCCACTTTGAAATGATCTAGCGTCCCAGAGTTAGAAAGCCCTGTCTCTGGGTGGATTTAGCAGAAGTTGCGAGGTGCCTTCTGGACTGCGTGCACTCATCAGAGCGGGTTGCCTATATCCGCCTGAAACGAAGAATCTGCTCGAGTCTCCAGTGAATGCTCCTGGAGAGATGGATAATGGCGGGTGTTAGCGGGACAGAAGGGAGATTCGCCTGTATGGTTGGATCTCGGATGGAACGTTTTGAGTTTCGTGAATCGGTCCTCACCGAAAGTACTAGTTCAAACTATAAACTTATACATTTACCATATATTACATAATACGATCGTAAGAAAACTAGTAATTTCAGGCAAAAAACTATTTTTCGAGAAAAATATCTTTGTCTTGACAAATAGTGTTGACTGTTATTTCTCTTCTATTAAAAAGTTTTTGTCTAGGCATATAGGGGAGAGTGCGGACAAAATTTATTTGGATTTTTGCTTCCCTGAAAAATAAACATTTTTGCAATCCGTGAATTTCCTTACATATTTTAACATCTCCCGCATGTGACTATATTTTTGTCAGCCCTCAATTTAAATTTTAAAGTTAATAAATCATTTTTTTTTAAAAGTACTTTGTTGTCCGTTGGTACATCGAGTTGCTGTACCTTCAGGCGGACATATTTGTTCCTATGGACATCAGGGAAACAAGAAAAAAAATAAGTTCATTTTGGTTTTGAAAAGTATATTTACACATCACATTTCAAAAAAATTACCGTTCTGAAAAAATGAAATATATGAAGAAATGTATTGAAAAAACTGAAAAACATATTTATAATAGTAAAAAAATCAGTCAACTTCCAGTTGAAACAAGAAAAATGTATGCTGAAAAACAGCAAGCGACTTTGGTACTGTCACTGACCACTTTTTGGATTTGGGAGTTTCCTCAGGATATCCTCCGATGGAATTTCAAAGTAAACAGTACATTGTTGAAACCACGGCAGAAAAGACGCTGTCTGGGATATCGCCTACACCTCTAAAAACACTAAGAAAACTTCGCAATAAAACAAAGAAACTTACTTTTTTTGAATTAGATAGATTTTAGTATTATTCGCTTTTATATTGTTAAGAGTTCGTGGCTGTGATGGAACTGTATTAGATGAAGGAGGAAGTATCAGCCAAAGTTCTATGCACTGGGTTCAATAAAACACCCTGAATAAAAAGTTCCGGTCTGAATTTATTTGGCCATCTTCAGTTAATTGGGAGTTATACACACAATGGGATACACATATTATGTGATTGGACCACAGCCTTGTCAAAAATAATAATTTTAGCTTCATGTAGTAAATTTATAACGTGCCTGCGCCAAAAGGTTCAGAGATGAATGTAAATAATATTAGTCGATTTTAAACTGACGAGGCTAATAATATCTAATGAATTCAGCTGATTATAACATATTAAAAAAAAGTATAAAAACTAGTTCAATTTAAAATGTGTAATTAATTTATTTGCCTTAGAGACATTCTAAAATTAAAATTATAAGAATTTCTATCATCAAAGAATACACTTAATATATTTACAAAAATAGGTTTCCTTACCTTTTTGTATTATTATTATGCTTTTTACGATCTTGCTTTCCTAAAATGAGTCACTAAATACAATAAGAAACTGCAAAGAAAAAATTATATAAATTCTTTTCCAAGATAATTTTAATATTTTATAAATATATAATATACGAAAAATTGTTTATGATCAAATATTTTAATAGTATAAATAATAATAGTATTTTGGGAAGTTTTGTTAAATAAAATAAAAAACAACCTAAAACAATGATGCAAACTAGTGCTGTAAAGATAAGATACAAAGCAATATAATAGTGCCTCTGTAGAAATGTCTTGTGACTTTTAAATAAACCCTTAAATCCAGACATTTATATAAATTCTTTATTTATTTATATTGTTGTTGCTAGGGAGAAAAATAAAAGCAAAATACACTAGTATTAACAAAAATTCGGGGAGCTATAAAATTTAAAAGTTGTTACTAAACAAAACAGGAGGACCCTTTGTATCAATTTGAGATTTTCGGAGGGTTCCAAATTTTAATTTTTTCGATATGTAAGAAATAGATGTTCTCTCCTCTCAATAAACTCATGTATGTATTGAAATGAAGAATAATTTTTCGGAATAAATATTTTATTTTCCTATTAAAAGTTGAGATTTTGACCACAAAAATTTGTTTATAGGAAAATTAAATATTTATTCCAAAAATGATTATGCATTTCAATACATGAGTTTATTGAGAGGGGTGAAAATCCACTTCTTTTAATATATCTCAAAAAAACTAAAATTTAGGAACCTCTGAAAAATCTAAAATTGATGAGATTCGGAGCACATGGAGTTTGTATCAATTTTGGATAAATCCGAAATTAAAATTTTTTGAGATCTATTAAAAGAAATTGATTTTCTCGTTTTTCTACTCATATATTTAAATTCATAGAAATTTCTTGGAAATAAATATTTGATTTTCATATCAAAAGATGAGTTTCGGAACACCCTTTATTATATGAATTTTAGATTTTTCGGAGCGTTCCAAATTTTAATCTTGAATTAAAAGAAATAGTTTTTCGACTCCTTATAAAATCATTTATTGAAATGCTTAATAATTTCTTATGAATAAATATTTTATTTTTCTATTAAAAGATGAGATTTGGACCACAAAGGGAGATTTTTTTATAGGAAAATATTTACTTCAAGAAATTATTCTGCATTTCAATAGGTATATGAGTTTATAAAGAGGAAAGAAAATTGATTTCTTTTAATATATCTAAAAAAAAATTAAAATTTGGCGTCTTCCGAAAAATATAAAATTGATGAGATTCGGACCATTTGTATCAATTTGACATTTTTAGGAGGGTCCGAAATTAAAATTTTTTGAGATCTATTAAAAGAAATATATTTTCTCGTCCCTCTATAAATTCATCTAATGAAATGCATAATAATTACTTGGGAATAAATTGTTTATTTTCCTATCAAAAGTTAAGATTCAGACTTTAGAGGCAGCGTTTTCCAAACTGGGAGGCACGGACTAGTCTATAGGGAGCCGCAAAAATTAGTCACAGTGAACAATTTTCCAAATTGCTGCTAAAGTTTACTATGTAAAAAATGAGATAATAAATGAAAAAATACCATTGACGATACTAATATAATTGAAGATATCTTATTTTGCAAACCAATTCCTGACAGAGCCACATCCAATGAAATTTTCAAAATAATAGACAGATTTTTTAATGAGAACGACATAATGTGGAATAATTGCATTGGGCTCTGTACTGACGGTGCACAATTAATGGCGGGACACAAAACTGGTCTTCAAACACTAGTTAAAATGAAAACAGCTGAGGTTCTCTGGACGCACTGCATGCTCCACAGAGCAGCTCTCGTATCAAAAACTATAAGCGAGGAACTTAACAATGTTTTTGCAAAAGTAACGAAAGTTATAAATTACATAAAAAACAGTCCATTAAAAGCAAGGTTGTTCGCAAAACTGTGTGAAGATATGCGAGCTAATTACACGTCACTTCTGTACTATTGTGAAGTGCGCTGGCTATCTCGTGCAAAAGTGATTCAAAGGGTACTTGAACTCAAAGAAGAAATTGCTATGTTTCTCGAGGAAAATCATAAAGAAGACGGTAATATGTTTAGGGATGATAATTTTATTGTTAAACTTACATATTTGGTTGACATTTTTGAAAAATTGAGTGTTCTTAATAAATCAATGCAAAGACCGCAAATGCATTTGCTTATTCAAAAAGACAAAGTGAAAGCATTTATTAAAAAAGTGGAGCTATGGAAATCAAATTTGCAAAAAAATAAGATTGACATGTTTCCACGCTTAAATTTATGCGCCCGAGATAACATAGAAGCAAACAAAAATCTCTTTATGGAACACTTGAATGGTTTGTTGCTTCAATTTTCGAATTATTTTGGTGATCTTGATTTTACAAAGTTTGCGTGGATACAGAATCCATTTATCGAGGAAGAAGATGATGAATTTGGATTGACAAGTATTGAAAAAGAAAAATTGATTGAATTATCTTGTGTTACTACATTAAAACATAAATTTCAGAGTCTATCTCTGGTTCGATTCTGGTTGAATCTTCATACAGAATTTAACACTTTGTCAAACAAAGCTTTGAAAGTACTGCTGCCGTTCGCAACATCATATTTATGCGAAAAGGGATTTTCTGCCTTGGCTGCAATGAAATCCAAATATCGATCTCGTTTAGTTGTAGAAAAAGTATTGAAGGAGGAATTATAAATTTTATTTATAACAAGACTATAGTTTCGTTATAAATAAAATTTATAATTCCAGCAGAAGACACACTCTTTTATTGTCTCCTTCAATATATAAAAATTCTGCTACTCTCGGCAAAAAACTTTCAATTTAATTAGTAGAAAAAGTATATATCGTCACAAACACCAAGATTTGATAAACTTTGTGCTAATAAACAAGCACATCCATCTCATTAAAAACAATAATAAAATATCGTTTTCCATTAGTTTGTATGAATAAATTTTATAAGAGTAAAAATGTTTGTGTTTTTATTTTATGAAATTTTCAGAGGGGGGGCGCCAAATGATTAAATATTTTTAAGGGAGGCGTAGTAACATCAAGTTTGGAAACCACTGCTTTAGGGCGACCCTTTGCATATATTTGAGGTTTTCGCAGAGTCTCTAATTATAATTTTTTTTAATTTTCCTATCAAAAGATGAGTTTAGGGCCACAGTGGGGTCTTTTTGTATCAATTTTATTTTTTTTCTGAGAGTACCAAATTTTAATTTATTCAAGATATATTAAAGGAAATCGTTTTTTCGACTCTATAAATCATCTATTGAAATGCTTAAAGATTCGGACCACAGGAGTAACCATTTGTATCAATTTGAGATTTTTTTTTCTCATCTTTTGATATGAAAATAAAATATTTATTCATAAGAAATTATTGGGCTGGTGCTCCTTTTTTTAAAAATTTGGATTTTGTTTAATTTTTTTCATAAAAATAATCTTCTCTTTTCAGTTAATGAAAATGCTTATCGAAAAATATTATATAAAAAATAAAATTTCAAAGTTGTTGCTAAAATATTTCTGCTTCATTTTCCATAAAAGTATGCAATTCCTACGGAAGGAAATAAATATGCATATTATGCTTTTCTATTTTAATCAATTTTCTTTATAAGTGATGAGGGGCCCTATGCAAAGCGTTTTTTTGTCAGTGTATTGTTATTTTAATTTTAAATTTTAATATGTTTAATAGAATGAAACACCACCAACCCTAACCTATTAAAATTTAAAAAATGTTTTACTATAAACCTACACCGCGTTCCCTAATATTTATTCTAATTTTAATCAGGGACAATTAGTTAGTATTAAATAAGCTAACGTGTTCTGGGGCTATCCACCTGATTTTACCATATAACCTGACCCCTTACTTATATTTAATATTTAATCAAATTATTTATAATCATTTAAGGGAAGGGGTTAGTTTTTGCATTTTTAGACTCCTGGGGACCCACTGATTATGTATACAAAATTTGGTTGAGTTCGCTCAAATGGCCTAGATTTTTCATTTTTAACCCCCTCCACCCCCTTAATTTTGGGTCGATATGCACCAAAATCTAATCAGCTCTTAATCTCAATGGACTAAAACTACGTGTGAAATTTGGTTTTGATATTCACACTAGTTTTTGAGCTAGCTCGTCCACAAAAATTTGGTAACGCACAGACTAACAACCAGACAACCAGACAACAACCAGACTAACTAACAGACATTTTGACAAAACAATTATTATCTAGAAAAATATAACTTTTTCGATGTTCACGTATTAGAGTTTTTGTAGAGCGAAATGCCATGGTTTCGCTCAATTTTTAATCAAAATAGTTTCAGCCGTTTTTGAGATATTTCGAAAAAAAGAATGAAAAAAAAACACTTTTTTCATACACGATAACAATACTTGACCATACCCTGAATGGTAAAGTAAAAATATCTTCTACTTAGTATAGAACAAGAATCATATTGAGAATTATACAACTGTGCAAATTCAATGAAGCAAATTACTCTACATTTTATTCAAATTAGTCCTAAAATTGAGAACGGAAAATATTAAAAAATACAATATTCGTTCACTTGTGCTTATTATTTTACTAATATAAATTAATAACTCAATTTCTAATTCTATAAAATTTACGTTTATTTATTTATTTTTTATTTTAATGAAATATATGGAGTTTACCAGATATCTACTGTAATTTTTTAATTTATTTTACTTAAAAAATGGAATAAAATATTCTGGATCAATTGAAATTGTATATTTTTTACTCCATTATAATGAAAAAAGAGAATATAAAGATTAGAAAATAATAAAAATAATTTAAAAAATGGTTAAAGAGAAAATATGCATTTGTAATCACTCAACACCACTTTGCTCTAATCATTCATTTATTAATATTTTCAATTATTTTTATAGTAATTTCGAAAGTCAATATGTATATTGTATATATTTCGATAATCAATATATTTTGAACTTTTCTTCTTGCTTTAGTTTAATATTTCGAAACTGTAAAATTGAATAAATTACAATAGAAAAATTATAATAATATAATAATAAAATAAAGTGATGAACGTTAGAAATACATTCTGTATTGGAAATTCGTTCATTTTAGAAAATATTAATTCATTGAGGTTTTCAATAAAATACTTTAATTAAGAGTTGAAATTTTGTTTAAATCAAACATATTAGGTAGATCAAATAGCCTGGAATAAGTGATACAAGAAAATATTTTTTTTGGGCAAATTCGGTTTAATTTTTCAAAATGCATTCCTTTTAAGTCAATACAGCGAGTCCAACGTTTTTCTAACTTTTTTATCCAGTCCGAAAAGTAATCCTTCAGTAGCTCTTCAAAATAGGCCTCAGTTTCAGCTATTTGAGTGAAATCGCGTACCGGTGAGCCATCTCTTCAGGTTTGTAAACAGGTAAGTAAAAGTGCTGGGGTCCAGGTCTGGATGAGGAACCAGTTCAAATCCGATTTCGTGCAATTTTGCATACGCAACTAACGATGAATGAGCAGCCGCATTGTCGTGATGATAGAGGATTTTTTCTTCTTCAAATGCGGCCGTTTTTCTGTGATTTCAATTTTAAAACGATCCAATAATGATGAATAATATTCGCCAGTTATGGTTTTACTCAAGATAGTCGATGAATATTATTCCACGCGGATCTTAAAATACGGGGGCCATAACCTTTCCGGTCCATTCCCGAGTTTTTGGATGCTTCGGAGCACTTTCACACAGAGAAACTCATTGTTTTGACTCTGGTGTGTAAAAATGGATCCATGTTTCATCGATGGTTATGAATCAACGCAAAAACTCCTTTGAATTTCGCGTAAACATTGCCGAATTCTGCTGAAAAGTCGTAACACTAATTCGTTTTTGGCCCACTGTGAGCAAATGCGGCACTCATCGCACGTAGAGCTTTTTCATACCCAAAATATCATGTATGATATTGAACACACTGCCATACGACATCTTTATGGTCTCAGCTAGCTCTCTTGGTTCAACATAATATCATGGATTTTTTGGGTGTTTTCTGGTGTCAGAGCTCTTTTCGGCGTCCAGATTATTCAGCCTCACTTGTGCTTAAAATTATTGGATAAAAATACTTGGTATGTTTCACATTAAGATATAAAAAATAAAACGAATTTATTTTTGGAAAATCTTTAATCTCGATATATACTATATATTTCGGGTGACTAACCCATCTTCAGGAGAAACAGAAAGTAACTGACCTGGATAAGTCGAAATTGAATACAAGTCAATGGTAAAATTTATTTTTTAAGATAACAAAAGGGTAAATATTTAAAATTATTGGAGG
Source organism: Forficula auricularia (assembly GCA_024734495.1). Lineage (NCBI taxonomy): Eukaryota > Metazoa > Arthropoda > Insecta > Dermaptera > Forficulidae > Forficula > Forficula auricularia. The sequence continues at coordinate 31,885 of JALMQS010000391.1, forward strand.
GAAAAAGGTAGGAAGTCTACTTTTGTTTAATTTTGAATGGCCTTTTGAGAAATGAGGATTTCGAATTTGAATACAACTCAATGGTAAAATTTATTTTTAAGATAACAAAAGGGTAAATATTTAAAATTAGTGGAGGGAGAAGTAAATTTTACCATTGACTTGTATTCAATTTCGACTTATCCAGTTCAGTTACTTTCTGTTTCTCCTGAAGATGGGTTAGTCACCCGAAATATATATATCGAGATTAAAGATTCTCCAAAAATAAATTCGTTTTATTTTTTATATCTTAATGTGAAACCTACCAAGTATTTTTATCCAATAATTTTAAAAAATGTTTCACCAAGTACCAACACCAAATTCCTTAAAAAAAAAAAAATCACTTGTGCTTGTTCGGCCGCAATGAAAGTCAGAAAACCACTTTTGAATCATCTTCATCGACGGTGCAGAGCCCGGATAATACTTATCTAGTTTAGCATTGGTCTCGATTATTGTTTTCTTGCGTAAATAATAGTGTTTAATCAGAACACGAAACTCAGATTTTTTCATTTTTAAAATAACACGGAGGTTGGTTGCTTCTCACTGCTATAACGTGTAAATGCGAAAACATGAATGGCTGAAATTTTGACAGACGTCTAATGAAGAATGAAGTTAGTTATGAATGGTTCACATTAGTACATACTAGCCTCATTTCAAAGGATTATTCCAGACTTTTTGATCTTCCTAGTAATTAATTATAATTATTTATTGAAACAAGACCAAATAATACGATAAACTAAGACGTTTCGATCGGCTAACTCTGCGACCGTTCTCATGTATGAGCGCCTACTCCGATTTCGTATTCAATAAATAATTATAATTAATTATGTGTGATTTTAATAAAATTTCAACTTTTAAGAAAATATATCACAAAAAACAAAGCTTTAACAGCTACTTTTCTAATAAAATACTTTAATATTTTTTTCAAAAACTCGACCTTTAAAATAAGAGCATAAGAATTGAGATTACATTGGCTAAAGTCACGATACACGTGACATATCTCTTCCAGATATACTGAATTAATGTTTTTTTTTTTTTTTTTTGTTAAGGAGAATAGTGTGGGTTCTTGATGAAACATTTTAAATAAAGTACAGAAAATTTTGAAAGATTTTAGAAACTATTTAAAATTTAAAATATAAAATACTAGGTAGGTTTCACAAAAATAAAAGATAGGATGCTTGTTTAGCACGACTCTATATATATTTAGGGGTATAATTGTTTTGAGATATATTAAAAGAAATTGATTGTCACCCCTCTCAATAAACTCATCTAATGAAATGCATAATCTTTTCTTAGGTATAAATATTTTATTTTCCTATAAAAAAATCCCCCTTTGTGGTCTAAATCTCATCTTTGAATAGGATAATAAAATATTTATTCAAAACAATTATTCTGCATTTCAATAGATGAGTTTATAGAGAGGCGAGAAAATCCATTTCTTTCGATATATTATCAAAAAAATTAAAATTTGTAACCTCCGAAATATTTCAAATTGATGCTAAGGCCAAATTGTTGTGTGTTTTCCAGTATCTACATATAAATCACAATGTTTTAAGGAATTTTATAACTTTATATTGGGCCATGGGTTGGACAGCCCTGGTTTAAATCGAATGATATAAAAGAAGGATATGAGGAATAATAATTTATTTTTTAAAAGGGTCACGGATATAACAATCCCTAACTATCCATTATCTATTGACATGTAAGAACGTGCAAAGATCTAAAATACAAGTCCTGACAAGTTTTAGACGAGGAAAGAAATTATTAATTAATTGTGATTATTCTAGAAAACTCCAATTACTTGTCTCCTTGTACTAGTATGATATAACTATAGACTTGGTTATTGTCGTAGAATATAAATTACTGAAATAATAAATATTTTAGAAAATGAAAATATGAGAAGAAGAATTTTTAAATATTCGAAACTTTATCATTATTTTTTTTTATCTTATATAGTTAGCTTATAATTTTGCTTTTAGTGAATTTTATTCTTTAAAAAAGCTTCACGTATTGTACAATTGTACATTCATATTTCGAAAAAGCGAATAAATATATTTCTACAAATAAATCTCAATGTTTTAAGGAAGTTTATTATTTTATTTTGGGCCACACTCATTGCTCCGCGGGCCACGGATTGGACAGCCCTGACTTAGGATAAATATCAATTATGTCAAATTAATTTAGAATTCCGCGGAGTAAACTCGCGAGCAAATCCACTCAATGGAATTTTTAACAAATTATAAGTAAATTTGTTTTTCTAGTATATTTATACAAATATAGAAAATTATCTAATTAATTAAATTAATCTTAAGAAATTCAAAGAGAAATTCAAAGATGCCTTTACAAAGCGAAATTCAGAGAATACTTAGCGAGACTACCGTTTTATAAGAACCATTGAGGTCCAGCTGATTCTCCATCCTGAACCAAGAGAGCGAAAAAAGATATGGTCCATCTAGATGTTACCCGGTATCAATCCGCGTATAGCCCGCATGATACCCCACCGGACCACCCAGAGGGACATGGCATCTTAAAGATCTTATATATTACTCTCTCGATTCAGACGCTTTTTACAAGTCTATTCTTACATAGAGAGATGATACAAATTAATTTAGAATTCCGCGGAGTAAACTCGCGAGCAAATCCACTCAATGGAATTTTTAACAAATTATAAGTAAATTTGTTTTTCTAGTATATTTATACAAATATAGAAAATTATCAAATTAATTAAATTAATCTTAAGAAATTCAAGAGAAATTCAAAGATGTTTTTTTAAAGCGAAATTTAGAGAATACTTAGCCAGACTACCGTTTTATAAGAACCATTGAGGTCCAGCTGATTCTCCATCCTGAACCAAGAGAGCGAAAAAAGATATGGTCCATCTAGATGTTACCCGGTATCAATCAGCGTATAGTCCGCATGATACCCCACCCCGGACCACCCAGAGGGCTATGCGCGGATTGATATCGGGTAACATCTAGATGGACCATATCTTTTCGCTATCTTGGTTCGATAGCAGCTGGACCTCAATGGTTCTTATAAAACGGTAGTCTCGCTAAGTATTCTGAATTTCGCTTTATAAAACCATCTTTGAATTTCTCTTTGAATTTCTTAAGATTAATTTAATTAATCAATTATGTCTGTACATTGGTCCAAATCACGCCAAATTTTGGTTGCACACGTTTCAAGCAAGGTTATGAACGAAAACACCGTCAACAAAATTCCTATCTGTCTGTCTATCTGTTTCAGTGGGTTACGGGCAAATTTTGCTCACGATTCACGTAAAAACGCCTGAAGGGATTATTATGAAGAGAGAGGGTCTGTGAGGTGGAGGGTCTAGGGGGCGTATCACCCCGGTTAGCAAGAGGGCCGCCGAAGGAGGGCGTCGCAGCTAGTTCTCTATACTTATGGGCGGCCTTTGGAAAATTTTAAGACCTTTTAGATTGGCCAGGGCTAGTCTATAAAAATGTCTATAAAAATTAAAAAAAGAAAAGAACTCGTAAATCTCACCCGATCATTTGCCTAATAAAATTTTAAATAAATAAATAGACAAGAGTGATTTAAAATGATAAAATATAAAAGACCAAATTGACTATAAATTTAAATTAAAAATTTTAAAATATACATACACTGTTTTAATATAGGAATTTTATTCTCTTGAAAATTTATCTATCGATCTTATTCATCAGAATTATTAGCAAATAAATTAATCTTGAATTGTGTTTAGGCAGGTTAATAATAATTGTAGATAAAAGTAATCGATTTTTGGCCTATTACTAATCCGATAAGAATCTCAGACAAACGAAAGGATAATCGCGATCTTCTATTAATTTAGAATTTTACTCTGCTATTAAATTTCGTCCCCCTCGGTTTTGAATCACCCCTGTTTGATATCAATCGCGCAACTTTAATTAGAATTCAATGCATTTTTTAACCTTCTATCATTTGACTTTTATAAAACTTTTTAATAATAGCCCATTTATCTAAAACTGACCTATAATCTTCTCCTATTTACTCGTATCATTCTATATAATTTTCTATTTCTAAATTACCTTAATGACTTTGTTGGCAAAATGTTCACCTAAAACCTAAAGTAAATTCATTTATTTTTTTATTTATTAATGCCCGTAAATTTATATTTTCGTAAATTAGTTGTAATTTTCCAGGAATATACATTTAGGTTTATATTATCCGACACCTCTCATTAATTTAACATATAAGCCAGGATAAAATTTTTTATCAAGGTTATATTGATTGAAATTGCGTCGAGGTCTTAACTTAAAGGATAATATTTTTATTAAAAAGTTATCATTATTTCTATATAGCAGAGGTGGCCACAACGTGGTTCAGCAAGCCGCATGCGGCTCTTCCGTCAATCTTGTGCGGCTCTTGAACCCTCATAAAAAATACTAATTTTAAAAAGTATAATAATTAATTTTTTATTGTTAAGGATAAATAAATTGAATTGCTTCTTTCCAGTAATTTATTTTATTATTCAAATGGTTAATCCAAAAATTTCGAGAGCACTCTCGGCATCTCTTCCTCAGTGGAAAATGTGGGACCACATATGAGCAAGTCAGTGAGTTATTATTAATTACAGATGTCAAAAGGTACTCACCCACCTCCCCCACAATGTGCCGACCCCATCAGTTTGTACAGAATATTGATAAAAGCTTGATTACACACACACACACACACATATATATATATATATATATATATATATATACACATACAAATTCAAAATGAGATAACATGCGAGTATATACAATTATTTACATCTCTTTATAACGAAGTCCAAGCCAGCAAAATTCTTATGAATATAATAATTAAATTAAAAAAAATAATAATACCAACTACACTGCTCGATAAAAATTAAACAATAATTTCTCCCCGTAAACCTAAGAATGGATTCCAGTAAAGTTTTACACGCCGATTCTTATGCAATTTCACGATTTTTTACAACACGTCAGAGTTTTGAGATATTATCGATCAAAATGACCAAAAAGGCCATTTTGACCTATTTTCGAGTCCCATTAAATTTTAAACATCAATATTTCAAATCAAAATATTTTGATGACGTAATAGAAAACATCTTCATCTTTGATTTTCAAATTACCACTTGTTTTTAGCTCAATTAGAACTCGAGTTATAACTAAAAAACTAAAAACTTATGTTTTTATCTATGTTTATTATCCTTTAAATCATGTAGTTTTAGTTTTTACTTTATCCAATGCGAAGCATGGGGAAAGTATTGTAATCGGTTGCGCGGCAAGCGCGACTTCAAAGGGTCCTCAGGTAAAGACTACGAAACCCATGGACTCAATTAAGGTCACAAATTGAAGTATTCAATTAGATTGAATTTTAGCACGTGACGGTTTTGCCAAAAATTACATGGGGCCTCGTCGAGAGGCCAAAAGTGCCATTTTTTTTGGAAGTGCGTGGGGATGGATGGATGTATGTTATCGTTTTTTTCGTCCACGAATTTTTCCACACCGTTGCACCGATTAAATTTAAATTGAAAACCTACCAGTATTTTAACAAAATGAAGCGCTGATTAGTTTTTGGTACATATCGGTCCACAAACATTAGTACTTTATTTCAGTACTTTTTTGTTTTTTCTAAAATATCTTGAAAATTACTTAACCAATTTTGATGAAATTTAATATCCTAATTAAGTACCTTGGGGAGCACAAAAAAGGTTAAATAAAGTTTTTAGTAAAATTATATTTTAAAGTACTTTACTCTAGAACATATTAATATTTCAAATGAATTTGGATAAAGCTTAGCAACGATCCGTTGCAGTTTATATAGATATAACTCTAGTTATAATTGAGCTAAAAACAAATGGTAATTTGAAAATCAAAGAGGAAGGTGTTTTCTATTAAGTCAACAAAATATTTTGGTTTCAAATATTGAGGTTTAATATCTAATGGGACTCGAAAATATGTCAAAATGGCCTTTTTCGTCATTTTGGCCCATAATATTTCAAAACTCTGATGTGTTGTAAAAATTGGGAAATTGCATGATTATCAGCATATAAAACTCTACCGAAATCCATTTTTAGATTTACTGGGAGAAATTTTTTGTCGGACAGTGTTATCATCCAGATTTCAAACAAATAACAGCCAACATGAACACTCGTAAAAGCACTTCTCAAAAGTAAAATGTCATTTCTTTTAATTTATTGTAATTGAACACAAAATTAATGTTACTTCATTTATATTTTATAAAATAAAAAATGTGTCAATGAACAATTAATTAATCTCCAAACAATGTGGCTCGCTTTGAAACAATTTTATAAATTTGCGACTCCCAAAGTTAAGGTTAGTGGCCACCACTGCTATATAGCTATAATCCGCGTTTGGTGGTCGTCGACGGATGCAACGTGAACTTAGCTTAAATTAATTACTTTATCTGTTAAATGAAATTTTTTGGTCAAATAATAAAAATTTTAAATCAATAATCAGAGAGGAGTTAATTTTTTTCTATACCTTTCTCTATTTAAGGGACGGCTATGCACCTGAAGAATTCAGCCCAAGAATGCCATCTTTTTAATATATCTCAAATAAATAAAATTTTGGACTCTCTGAAAAATCTCAAATTGATTCAAAGGGTCCGAATATGAGATTGGTTATACAGAGACCCTTTATATCAATTCTATAATTTTCAGAGGGTCCAAAATTTTAATTCTTTTGAGATATATAAAACGAAATACACATTTTTTCGACTCTCTATTAGCTCATATATTAAAATTCATAATAATTTCTTTGGAATTTTATTTTCCTAAAAAAGATGTGGCTTTAGGCGCCAGGCAAAAATGTGAAATCTGCTTGTTGCTTGAGTTAAATTTAAATATTTTAAATATTAATTTTCCGGATATATTTATTTATCTCAATTAAGAATAAAATATTTGTAATTTGTATTTTTTTTTTATATAATTTTCTAACTATTTAATCATTTTTTCTTTTACTTAAATAAAATACCTATAATATGTATATTTTTTTTCAGAAACTTCATTAAAACGGGAATATATACCGGAATACAGAACGGAAAAAGAAAAAAATGGTAAGATATAAGAATAGTAAAAAATCTGAAAGAGATTGTTTGATCATCTTAACTTCCAGAACTAGTAGAACTAAGGGCTTTATAAAAGAAAACAATATCTCAGAAACGCTCTCCTTACTTTCTAGTGTTGCAAGGACCCATATATTTTATATTATTCCCAGAGATAGGAATTTTGGAACGAAGCTCCCTTACGGGACTTGCGGTAGGAGCCAACTGGCAGAAATCGTCACGTAACGAAAATGACCACTACAGACCTTACTCAATGGAGGAGATATAAGAGAGAGAGAGAGAGAGGAAGAATGTGTTAGGCTCTATTAAATAGAAAAAAACAAAGACCTTATTGGAACCTTTGGCCAAACCAGAAATAAAAATTATTTAATTTATTTTGATTAGATAATCTAAAATTTGTATATAATATAGCGTTATTTAAATTATTCTCAACATTAAAAACTAAAGATAGTATTTTATACACATTTTATTTTCAATATCTATCTATCTATCTATCTATCTATCTATCTATCTATATATATAAAATAGAAAAGTATGTGGATATATATGTATGTGGAAACGATCTGATTGGCCAGTGCATAGCCAGTGCCAAAGCGTTAAATTATTAGAACGATTCTGATTGGTCAGATGGTGATCGTGCTAGGCAATGTGTTAAATAAATCTTTCCTTATTCTTCCTTATTTTTGAATCAATTTCATTCAGCACATTCTTTCGATACTTACAGTAAGATTTTAAATTTCAATTATTAAATTGAGTATGAACGAGACGCTCCCCGCCGAAGTTAGGTGACGCCGGGCCGAAGGCCCGGGTCGTCAACTAGTTTAATATATTAAAGAAAATAATGGAGTTATACAATTATTATTAATAATACCCAGTATTTATGGAGTGTGGTATTTTTTAAGGGGGACAAAATTTTTGCCCGTATTATATAAATTCTAATATTTTTAAAATAACTTAAGGAACTTAGTTCCTGACGGGGGACCCCCGACCGCAAACGTTTGATTTTTTTTTTAATGGCCTTCGGAAACTATAGTCCATTATGGCCATTGAGTGTTCGTGTGTGTTTGAGAATAGTATCGGTGGGATGGAAGGGAATTAGTGGAGGCTAGCAAGAGGTCCGCCTGGGCGAGGGTTTTTCTAAAATACTTGCTTACTCTAAAGTATAGTACTTTAAAATGAAATTTTCCTAATCTATATATACTAGTATATAATTAAGGTTTTTGTCCGTACATTGGTCCAAATCACGCCAAATTTTGGTTGCACACGTTTCAAGCAAAGTTACGAACAAAAACACCCTCAACAAAATTCCCGTCTGCCTGTCTGTATGTGTGTCTGTCTGTCTGTTTCAGTGTTGTCCGAAAAGTTGCTCACGATTCACGTAAAAACAGCTGAAGGGATTATTATGAAATTTCATATTTACATCAGATGTCTTCTAACTTACGTTTGTAGCTATATAGCGTTTTGATATTTTGACCCCAGAAGGGGGTTTGGGGGTGAACACAAATTAAAATGATCAAATAACTCCTAAACTATTAACCCAACGGCAAATTTTATAATGAACAAAGTTGTAGGGGATGTGATTTCTGACAACTTTTGTTTAAAAAATTTCCCCAAAAAACCACCCAAAAAGGGGAGGAGGGTGAAAAAATGTAAATTCTTGCACTTGGAGTAAACTCAACCAAATTTTGTATACATAATCTCTGGGCCTCTACAGAGCTAGAAGTGCAAAAACTAACCACCCAAAATGGAGTGGTGGCAAAAAATGAAAATTATTTCTCTTGGACCAAACTCAACCAAATTTTGTATAAATAATCTGTGGGTCACTAGAAGGCTAGAAATGCAAAAACTGTGTGCGGAGAGTGAATGCGGGGGTGGAATGGAGTGGGGATGGGTTAGGGTATGGGGTACGCGGGGTGGGGTGAGGGAGTGAGGCGGAGTAGGGTGGGGGTGTGGTGCGCAGGGTTGGAGGGCACGGGGTGGGGTCCGGGGTGGATGGGGCGCGGGGTTCGAGGTGGGTGGTGTGGGGGCGGGAGTTGGGTCCGGGTTCATGGTTTGGGGGTGGGGGTTCGTGGGTTAAGGATGGAGTGTTGGGGTGATGGTGTGGGGGGCATGATGTGGGGTGAAGTGTTGGGTGGGTTTGGGGGGGTTGGGGCTGCGGGTCCAGGGGTCGTGCCCTGGTTAGCAAGAGGGCTGCCGAAGGCGGGCCTTGCAGCTAGTACCTTATATAACCTTTTTGAGCTAACTCGGATCCAGTAGAAAATACCCTCGTGATTTTTTAAAAAGATTTCTTACTTCATTTAAAAACATTTGAATAGTGTAATAAAAATAAATTATATTTTATTGTAGTACTTTCTAATTGACATATTATGTAGTCTTATTTACTAAACCTGTGAAAAATAAACTGTTACAAAATTAAAAAGATGAAATGAGATATTGATAAGATTTTAAAATCATTTTTGTGTATATGCTTTTATAATGAATTTTATAAAAGAGAATATTAAAATGGCCAACCAATTGAAAAAGAATTTAAAAAATAAAAAAAGGGAGCAAATCTAGAATCAAAAAGGAGGTAATAACTACTCAATTAATTATTATCTAAGAGATTGTGAAACTCCATTAAATATTTCATCTCTCTCTCTCTCTCTCTTGAATCATATTTATTAGGGCGAAGTTTAAGAACGTTAATCAATTCCTTCTTTTTCGAAAAGTCTTTAAATTAAAATTGTTCCTCTCTATTGAATATTTATCCGATAAAACCGAGAGGATTAAAAAAACTGAAGAGTAGAACTCAATTTTCTTGATTTTTTTTTTATTATTTTTTTTTAAAGGATCATTTTCTAAATTAACCGGATCCATTTTCATTTGAAAATGCTTAGTGTCTTTTCAATTATATTCTTATTATTATCAGAGAGGATTTTGAGTTCATTTACTAACAGCATATTAAATATTTTGGGATAATTATTTTTAATTAAAGATATAAATAATAGCATAATCATTTAAATACTTCCCTTGGCGAGCTGTTTTCCCTGAGCGTACCTGTAATTATCTTTTATAATTGAACACTTTCCAATTAATTTAATACGTCACCCAAAGCTCGAAAATTGTTTTTTCTTTCTCGTCTTAGACAATTATAAATTTAATTAAATTATATGGAGTCTTGTTCAAAACTTAAAAATGTGTTTTTTTAATTTAGTTAGGTTGGATGTATGGGTCTACCCAAGGGCGTCTGCAGAAATATTCTTAGGGCCGGTTGTATGTCGCAAAGTAAATGCTTTTTACCACTAACATACGGTAGACACTTTCATTGCCTGTCATCTGATTGGCCATCCCAGTGGCTCCATTTACCATCTACCGTTTGTTAGTGGTAAAAAGCATTTACTTTGCGACATACAACCGGCCCTTAGAGGGAAGGAGCACAGTAGAATCTCACTATCTATATATATATACAAAATTAAGGTTTTGTCTGTACATTGCTCCATATGACGCCAAATTTTGGTTGCACACGTTTCAAGCAAAGTTATGAACGAAAACACCTACAACAAAATTCCTGTCTGTTTGTATGTATGTCTGTCTGTTTCAGTGGTTTCCGCGAAAAGTTGCTCACGATTCACGTAAAAACGGTTGAAGGGATTATTATGAAATTTCTTATTTGCATCAGATGTCTTCTAACTTACGATTTTAGCTATATGGGTGATTCTTTTCTAACTGTGACTTTTTTGATTAAAAATGTTAAGATTTTAAAATGAAACTTTTTCAACTTTTTTGTGCACATTATTCATCTATTTCATTGTAAAAATGAAAGCCTGAGAGGATTTTATCAACTTTAGATTTAGGCGATGTTGAGTCTGATTTCTTGATATTTAAACGTTGTAATTTCTTATGTAAGCTATTAACTTTCATTCGCAGATTTTTATTATCATCCAATAATTTTTTGTTGTCTCTAAAACATTTACGTAGATTTTTTTGTATTCGTTTCTTTCCTACCCTAGCTTGTTTCGATTCAACATTATTATTTATATCATTTTGCTTTGTTGTTAACTCAATATTTTTATTTTGTCTTGTCCGTGAATTTTTTTTCCATAAATTTTGGTGTTTGCGACGAACTCGCTTTTCTCGTTCTGATAACTCTTGAATAGATTTAAGTTTTCCTTCCTTTTTCCTTTTTTCATTTCTTGCTCTTTCTTTCTGACAGTAATTTTCGTAAGCCTCTGGATCTTTCCGTATTTTTTCTCTCCTTAATTTTTCAGCAATACGTTTTTGTTCCAAACGATTTTGTTTTATTTCAGCACTAATTTTATTTTGACATTTTCCTTGTTTTTTTGATGACAATTGTTGAATTCTGCGACTTATTTTGTCACTGGTATCAGGTAATTTTCTTGTACGAAGTATTGGAGCCATCTGCATAAAAAAAAATTACAATTATTAATTAAAATAATTTTATTGCTAATTAATTATTTTTTCACATGGTACTGACAGACACGGTACTGACATTTTCATTTAAAATAACAACTGTAATTGTTTGGTTATGAATTTGGTAATATCCATTTACTGTGTAATTTAGGCTAGTATCAAGTACAAGAATTTACTATTTTAGATAGAAAAAATCAATAGTTGATAAAGTTTATCAATACCACGGTATTGACAGGAAAATTTATGACATACCTTTTTGAAAATCGAGTTTTAAAATAACACAAACTCATTGCACTATTTCATGAACTCAATGTTTGTAAATATCACTCAGATGACGTACTTTCAACATGGTTAGCTAGGCGTTTCATAAATCTCAAGACAAATGGCGCTCGAGTCATACAAGTTCAAATTCAAAAATTCTTAAAAATTTGAAGACAAAAGTTATTGAACCGGAATTCAATGTCAACTTAAGACATTAATAAAAAAAATTGTCAATATTTTTTAGTTTGATCATATACATTAGAATTTATGACGCAATTAGTTTAAATCATTTATTGCAACAAAAAAAATTACCAATTTATAGGTAAATTCTAGAAATAGACATGACACGGTACTGACATTCAGGTGATATATCGTGAGTTTTCACTGAATGGCAAGTTATATTATATAAAAAAAATGTTGAAATATGTTGATGGGTATCTAATTAACACAAAAATTTCATTAATAGATTATTAATTAACGACCAGAGACAACAAGCAATGAAGGACATAAAAAATCACAGTTAGAATGGAACCACCCATATAACGTTTTGATATTTTGACCTCAAAAGGGGGTTTGGGGCGGCGCCCGAATGAAAATTATCAAATAACTCCTAAACTATTAACCCTACGGCAAATTTTATGATTGGTAAAGTTGTAGGGGATATGATTTCTGACAACTTTTGTTTAAAAAATTCCCCAAATAACCACCCAAAAAGGGGGTGGAGGGGTCAAAATATGAAAATTTTTGCTCTTGGACCAAACTCAACCAAATTTTGTATACATAATCTGTGGGTTACTAGAAGGCTAGATATTTAAAAATTAACCACCGAAAGTTGGGGGGGGGGTCAAAAAATGAAAATTCTTATCCTTAGAGCCAACTTGACCAAATTTCGTATACATAATCTGTGGGTAACTAGAAGACTAGAAATGAAAAACTTGGTGCGGGGTGGATTGATGGTGCAAGGGTGGGGTGCGGGGGTGGAGGGCACGGGGTGGGGTCCGTGGGGTGCAGGGTGGAGTGGAGGGTTTAGGTAAGGGTCCAGAGGCGTAGTGGGGTGGTGGGTAGGGGAGGGTGGATGGGGGTTCAGGTGATGGTCGAGAGGCGTGGGGAGGTGCACGGGTGCATGATGCGAGGGTGGGGTTCGGGGGGTGGGCTGGGTGGGAGTGGGGTTTGAGGGTGGGGTTCGTGGGTTGGGGTTCAGGGGGCGTGTCCCCCTGGCTAGCAAGAGGGCCGCCGAAGGCGGGCCTTGCAGCTAGTATATTTATATAAGTTAAAGTTTGGTGAATAAAGTTCGAATTATGTTTATATAAGAAGGAAATAAAAAACATAAAAAGATAGAACAAAAACAATATTTTTCCACATAATATATTTCAAAAAAAATTTCTATATATAAAACCAAGGGGTCATTATTGTTATCTATATCTCAATGAAGTTATTAAATTTCCAAATCCATAAATATGTAATTTAAACGCAAAACAATTCAAATATTTAAAAAAAATTGCCAAATATTCCATAAATATTCTGCTTAATTTGAAATTCCGTAAATTGATATCGCTTGTCGTATTAGTAAATTTATTTATACCCGGTATCCCGTCCTGAACATAAATTTTCTTAAAATAAAAGTGTCATAGTTTGCGAGTTATAGACATTTTTTGAAAATGGCGAAAATCGCTACCGTGTCCTAAATATCGAGATGGTGTGACTACAAATTTACATATTTTATTATTCTAATTTTTGTTGCGTAATCCTGAATAATCCTGCTATTGATCAGAATTCAAAATAAAACCATAAATACTATACTTTTGAAGAAAAAAATATTTTTACCCTACTAATGTTTTAAAAAATTTTTATCAGCTAACTTTTGAATCATCTTTAATGTAAAAAAGTTTAGTAAACAAGTAATGGCAAGTAATTTAAAAAATTGGTATATTTAGTCAAGATTTAAAATTGGTATACATTTTGTACTTCCTTATTTAGAAAAAAAATATTCATATTTTTTTGGCAAAATTAGCGAAATTAAAATAATATTTTGATAGTGTTTTATTATTTAATATGGTAATCAATCATGTCGCATCTTAATTGAACTAATTTTTGGTTATTATAGACATTAATTCTATAATAACTAAATAATAATGCCATTAATAGTCAAAAATTAGTTTAATCAAGATGCGACATAATTGATTAACATATTAAATAAAAACACTATTAAAATATGTTTTTAAATTGGCTAATTTTGCTAAAAAAATAAAAATATATTTTTTTCTAAAGAAAGAAGTACAAAGTGCTGTACCATTGAGAATATTTACTGAATGGGCCAATTTTTTAAATTACTTGCCATACTTGTTTACTAGACTTTTTTACCTTAAAAGATTATTAAAAAAGTTAGCTTATCAAAATTTTTCAAAACACTAAGTCTGGCAAAAATACTTTTTTCTCCAAAAGTATAGTACTTATTGTTTTATTTTGAATTCTGATCAATTCAGCGAATCGGCAACTTAAATTAGGATAATAAAAATGTAAATTTGTAGCTACAGCATCTCATTATTTAGTACAGGGTAGCGATTTTCACAATTTTCAAAAAAATGCCTATCACTCGAAAACTATCAGACTTTTATTTAAAAAAAATTATTTCAGGACGATCTTAAATTACCCTATCCCTTGTTTATGGTTTATCGTTCTAATACGGGACAACCTGTATATATTTTTATACAGTAGATTAGACAAATAAAATTTTTTAATGAAATATCAAAAATATATATATCCATCAAGCAGAGGAAACCCTCCTTGATTCCTTCTTATGAATCATGAACTTTGCTATTCTAGTAAATCTAAATCTTTTCCTTCAAAAGTTCATTGATTCCGGATTAAAGCTGAAGTAATAAACATTAAATTAATAGAGTATTTTAATTTTTAGGAGTGAGAAATTAATATAAATTATCTTTTTATGTTTAGCTCCTTCGTATTAATAATAGAAAATTTTGAAATGGATAAATGAAATTTAATAAATGTTCATGTTGAATTATTTATTATTGTTACTAGTTTCGCCATTGTTTGGCTCATCAGACCTATTTACATTTTTTGTTTATAAAATTTTTTGATTGAACAATACATTTCACTGGGAAATCACAGATAACATATCACAATAGATCAGTTCTTATCCATTCCTGACGGACCAGTTCCAGAAAGAATACATTCGACGAGAGACAGTCCAAGAGTTAAAAAGTGGTTAAATATTTAAAAATAGTATCTCCATGTCAAATCACATCCCCAAGGGACGATCTACCATGATCGACTGGCTATGAACCCGAATTACCTCTTGATATTAATGAGATGTCTATTTTTAAAAAATTTATTTTGAATGCAAAAATAGATCTATAATTACAGTTTTATATTTTCCATGCCCCATTATAGAAATCGGCGAATTCATAGTCTTGTTGTTTATTTAATATATTTGGTTCATTGTTTATAAAAAGACTTTCCACAAAAATCTCTTAAAACTGTTGTTGTCTTTGTAAACAGTTTTAAAATTATTCTTGTCAAGCTCATGCCCCGTCAGAACTAGATGCTCCGTTAAAGCTGTGTGGTTGACATTTTTATTTCTAACATTGAGATCATGTTGATACAATCGTTGATTTTTGTTCTTTGTCGTTCCGATATATGTGCTATCACAACTACACTGGTATTTGTATAATATGTTGAATTCATTGTTATTGTTGGTGCCTTCATAGTTGGAAGTAAACATTTTTTGTATTTTGATGTCACTGGTGTTGCATAGTTTTTATTGTTTTGCCTGCTATCAACGTTCTCCTGACAATAAAAAAAACGTTCTCCTGAAGTTATTATTGATACATCCTAGATATGGCAGTTTTATATAAATGTAGTTTGTTTCATTTTTTGAGATGTTGTTATTCTTATATCGAGAACTCCTCAAATGTTTATTTATTATTTGATCTGGGTAGTTGTTTGATCTTAATTTTACTTTCAGATCATTTAGATCTGATTCTAATAATATTTTTGATGTTGTCTCCATGATCTTTTTGTAGGAGTTTTTCATTATATTTATTTTTTGAGTTATTGGGGTAAAAGAGAAATAATTTAGTATAGATTTTGAAGCATAAGGTTTTTCATAGTGTTTGAAAAGTAATTCACCATTTTTTATTTCAATTGTCAGATCCAAAAAATTTATGCTATTGTTCAAAGAATATTCATTATTATGTAAATAGGTCTGATGAGCCAAACAATGGCGAAACTAGTAACAATAATAAATAATTCAACGTGAACATTTATTAAATTTCATTTATCCATTTCAAAATTTTCTATTATTAATACGAACGAGCTAAATATAAAAAGATAATTTATATTAAATTAATATTCTAACCCACTATGGATAAAGTCAAACAGTCCCATTTGCCAGTTTCTTTATAAAAAATAAAAAAAATCCATATTCCAAAGATTTTAATTTAAATTAAATAACAAATTAATATGGAATCGAAATATCAATAGAAATCCATCGAAAGGGAGAGGAAATTGGTATGGAATAGGAAATTTTTGTAAAAGTTTTCATTCGCTCATTTGCAAAGGAGAAAGAGAGAGAGAGAGTGAAGTCACGTGACAGTTTGAAAACCGCGTTACAATTCAGAGCCCTTTTTTCTGCCGTAACGAAACCAGACAGGCCATCGACCCTAAACAAAAATCCATTTATTTTCGTTGACAAATTCACTTGACTCTTTCGAATGGTCGCTCTGCCGAGTGAATGGGGATAAATCAAGACTAAAGTCGATTCTCTCCGAATTTTATATATTTATATTATTTTTTGTTTTTAGCCTGGTACAAATACAACATTACACGAATCTATTCAACTCAACATTATTATGGGAAATATAAATATACTATGAACATGTCTGAAGCGCTAAGTGATATGATAGATCTGCCAAAATTAAAATGGTTTAATTATCAAGTGAAGCCGAAAAGTATGCGTGTTGCTAATACCTGCAATACAGGTCAGTAGAAATTTTTTAAGTGAAAACTTCTTTAGACCCTCCTGAAATTATCTTATATAATTTTTGGGGTGGTTCTAACACCACTTTACGACTTTTTGTACAAAATAGATTGCCTTAAATTTAAATTTAATCATTATGAAATGACTTTATTTTACAGTATTTTGACAACTATGGAGGTTGAAAAAAGCGGTTCGAGTCAGGGACTAAGAATTTCACTTTGGGGGTGTTACATACACATTCTAGCTGAAAAAATTAATAAATACTTCAAATATATGTTTAACTAAGTATTGGTAGGATAGCTTTAATCCAAGAAAGATGCAATAGTTCATTTCTCCACTGCCATAATCAAAATTTGTTGAGAACGTTACGAGTTTTGGAAAAAAGTTTTCACCTTTTCTCTCAACTAAATTTTTTTTCCAATTTTAGCTCAATAAAATCATCAAATGTTATTTTTTAGTCAGGACCAGATAAAAAGTGAAATTTATTTAAAGCGCCTCGCGAAATGCAAGATATGTATATTCCTAGCGTAGCTTCTTATTGGTTGCATAGCCTGCGAGGGATAGGCGTTCCCATTAAAGTTATTTTATTAAATTAAAGCATCTTTTCTCAACCATTTTAGTATCACTTATCACTAAAAATCGAAAATATTAAGTAAAAAATCCTCACGACCCGCTTATTATATTCATATTTTAACCACTGATTGAAGCAGTCCACCCCTTTACCCCCCCAGGCTGAGAAATTAAAGAATAAAGAAAACTTTTTCGAATGTGCCTTTTAGAGGTCACCTTTTTCTGGGTAGTAAATCAGAGAGAGTCGTCACGTTCGGCTATGTAACGCTAATTCGAGTAAATTCGGCTCGAGTCGACTTTAGCTAAGACAGTCACTGCTCAAGCCGTGTTTCCACGACGGAGCGTATTACGATAAATACCTATATGATCGAATTCATCCATGAAAATTTACTCATTTACAGTACACCGAAGCAGGATCTGTTCTTTTCAATCGAAACCTTAATAAATTACTTACTTATGATTTTGAGTAGAGATTTCAATGTAGATTTCTCAAAAGATAAATCAAAGCTTTTTTTGGCTTTTCGGCCCTTCCAGCCATCAGTCAATTTACGAAACTATTATTTTTTTTAAATTTTGTCTAAAGAACAGATTTTAAACGGTTGTCGAGAGTCGGATTCGAACCCAGGTCCACTTGTACGCTATCCTCTGCCATCCGACTCCAAATAAAGGCTTTAATTGAATTTAAAATTTTTAAATTATATCAATTTGCGTGGAATTTTTATATTAATTTTTGTCCTTTGATGGAAATCTTTGGTCATGTTATTTGTTAATGAGCATACATTTCTTTTTTTTTTACTTGTTCGTTATTTATTAATTTGTTGTAATTAAATTTGTAATTTATTATTAATGATTGGATAACCTAGCTACAGAGGATTTGTGACCCTAAGCGGGTCGAAGAATAGATTTATTATTATTATTATTATTATAACAAATGATCCATATTAGATCACAATAAAATATGGACTTGTTTTCATTTATTTTATCTATTTTGAATTAGACCTAGGGTGGTCCTTATTTTGGATATTTACGCTTACAGGGGCTCATATGTTTAGAAATAAATAAATAAAATATCTCCCAAGTTTCAAGTCTCTATCTCAATTTTAACCTAGTGCTACACACCGATAAAGTTTCCCATCTAAATAACATGGGGTTTTTGGCATTGAACGTTCAATTTTTTATTTCGGCCAAAGTAATTGTTCTAATAATTTGAAACTCTGTAGACTTTACATGATAATATTAGCTATACCTCAGAATTTTTACAGATTTTTATATTATATTTATTATAATTTTGGAGTCTATAACTTACTAATACTAAAATATAACAGTATTTTATCTAGCTGTTACTCCAAAATTATAAGAGCTAAAAATTAAAAATTCTTGAAGAATAGCTACTATTATAAGGATAAATTCTACAGAGTTTCAAATATTTATAACCATTACTTTGGCCGAATAAAAAATTGATCGTTCAATGCCAAAAACCCCACGTTATTTAGATGGGAAACTTAATCTCTGTGTAGCACTAGGTTAAAATTGAGATAGAGACTTGAAACTTAGGGGATATTTTTTTTATACAAGACTCGGGCAGCATAAAAATTCGAAAATATCCAAAATAAGTACCACCCTAATTAGGCCATTTCATTTCATAAAAAAATAATAAAATAAAACTCAATTTGAAGAAAAATAAAATAAAATAAAGAAAAATAATGAAAGATTGAGTGGTTACGTTAGATAATAAAAAAAAGTCAATTTCAGTTATTGAGACACTTTTTCTAGTAGCCACTTCGAACCGGATAGAGAATCAGACAAGATCAACCACAATTCTGTCAAATGAAAAAAAAGAAGAATATCGAGTATTAATCAGCCAAGTTTGGTTGCCGTGACGTTTTCTCTTTCTCTCATGTCTGCATCAGCTGCTGCTGCTGCTGTGCTAGATTATTGGAGAATGTTCTCATCTCGTCTCCTTTGGCTGAGCTACTAATTCAATAAAACATGATTTAATTATTTCAAATAACATTTAATTAAATTTTCAAATCTAGTTTTGTAATTGAATAATTAATTAAGCAGAATTTAGTCGTATTAATTTAATAGAAAAATAAAAATATTCGTGTATGCAAGACTAGATTCACTATTGATGTTGTTTTATATGGTATTTATATAATAATAATAATAATTGCTTTTTTATTATAACCAATTTTCCATTTACACAGTTTTATTTATAGTATAAAGCATATAGACCAGGGCTGTCCAACCCGTGGCCCGCGGGCCTCATGCGGCCCAGCACTTCACTGAGTGTGGCCCAACATAAAATCATTAACTTCCTTAAGACATTGAGATTAATATGTAGAGATATATTTATTCCCTTTTTCGAAATATGAATGAAGATTTGTACAATACGTGAAGCTTTTTCAAGAATAAAATTCATTAAAAGCAAGATTATAAGCTCAACTATATAAGATAAAAAAATAATTAAGTTTCGAATATTTAAAAATTCTTCTTGTCATATTTTCATTTTCTAAAATATTTATTATTCCAATAATTTATATGCTACGACAATAACCATGTCTATAGTTATCATTCTAGTAGGAACAAAAGGAGACAAGAAATTGCGCTATTCTAGAACAATCACAATTAATTGATAATTTCTCTCCGGGACTAAAACTTGTCAGGACTTGTCTTTTAGTCTTTGCACATTTTATATGTCAATAGATATATGAATAGTCAGGGATTATTATATCCGTGACCTTTTTAAAAAATAAACAAGGAATTGGGGTTTTCTAGAACAATCACAATTAATTGATAAATTTAAAATTTCGTCAAAAATGAAAATGTATTAAAGTGTATTTAAAAATAAATTTACTTTAAATAATCAAATTATTTTAAGAAAAAATTTATATTTCAGGTCAAAATCTAAGATTTTAGTAGAATATTTTTTCATTGCATATCATCTTCGGGTTAATTAATTATTTTAATTAATTCTCCGTGTCTGAAAACCTTTTTCAGGTTAGCAGGATTTTCGCTTTTACCTTTCGAGTTGAATAGAGTAGAAATTTCTGGCTTCTCTTGAAATAATATATTGCATGTCAGGGTGGGTTTTTGTCTCGAGGGTAGACTACATTAACAAGCCCTACAAACCTGTTAGTACTCGGGTTTACTTCCTGAAGGGACGAAGCTCTCTAATATACAATGTAAAAATATTCTACTTAAAATTTTAGATTTTGACCTTAAATATAAATGTTTTCTTGAAATATTTGATTTATACCGCGGGTTGTATTTTCAAAAGAAATCCATTTTATTAAAAAAAAAATCCATCTTATTTTCAAAAAAGATACTCAAATCTTCGGGTTAATTATTTTAAGAAATCATTTTAATTAAATACATAAATATTAGAAAATTTCTAATTTCTTGCGTATCTTAAATTAATTAAATTTCACAATTCAATTTTAAAAATTACTTTTTATTTTTTTTATTCAAATCAGCTCAAAATTTATCACTATACTATTATAATATATAATTTGTATGTTCGTGTAAGCTTCGCGGGGCGATTTTCAGAAGTCTTGCGATCGCCCGGTGAACCGCGACCTGCGTTTTGATCACCCCTGGATTAGAAGATAGAGATAAATAATTAAAGTCGATAATACTACATGAATTGGTGATAGTATTTCATTTAATTAATCCTCTTGATATGTTAACCAAATAATTTTCTCTTTCAATTAGTAGAGGTTTTATGTAACTGGAATTTAATTTCGATAGAAAGTGTAATTTAACTGGGATTATACCATAACTCAAATTACAAATACAAATATTAATTTGGAACAAAATATTATATATACTCACGAGCAAAGAAATGGAATCACCTCCCATGTGAGTTGTTAAATGTAATTTTCATTTTCAAATAGATATAAATAATGTTATATTAATATAAATTATACCCTATTAAAGCCAAAGAATAATTATTAAATCAATATTTTTTTACATCAAAAGTCATCCAGCTAATTTTTAATTATCTGACTTGGAATGAAAAATTAGGAAAAAATTAAAATTATTATTCAAATACAAAAAAAAAATAACAAAAACTTTATTTAAGCATTTTTTAGTACATATTGCCTCCCCTTAGCTTCTTAAAAAAAATATTTAAATTTCTTATAAATTACAATGAAAAAATACAAAGTATCATGAAATTAATGAAAGAGAGTGATCCGATTTCTTTGCTCGTAAGTATATAAAATTATGTATTAAAATTTTACAAAAATACCACATCAACTTACTGTTTTTACAGATTTTATTAATGCACCAAATGATATTAGTTTCCAAATTATATATTAATTAAATGAGCTCGCCAATTCTTTCATCCCTATAGCCCAGTAAATACAGGATCCTAAATGTGGTTCAGCTTACATTAATTGCCGGAAAATAATTTTTTTTTCTAGGATCGTTTGGTATGATGTGGGTATGACAAATCTAAGTTTGGGATCTTGAATGTATGGGGGACAACTTTTGCTGGAAGAAAAACTTAGAGATTTTTGGACTTTTTCCAGTTTTTCGTTCAAAAACGGTCCATATTTTGTAAATAGCCGTCCTATAGAAAATTAAAGAAAACAAAATTTCACGTCAATTAAAATAGCAAAATAAAAAAATTGGTCCAGTAGTTCGATTATTTATGGGAATCCAAAAAACACTTTTGAATACCTATCCCAAAAACTTGGACTTTTTTCGATGTTTTCCTATTTTGACTATGAATAAGCACGTTTTCGACAAAGACCTCGACATACATTTTTATACTAGATTAAATTTGTTCCTTCGTGGTCAAAATGGGAAAAAATGGAAAAAAGTGCGAGTTTTAAGGATATTCAAAAGTGATCCCGGGGGCTGTTTTTAGGATCCTCATTAAAAATCGATCTACTGGAGGAATTTTACATTTTTTTTTAATCGACGCAAAAATTTGTCTACTAATTTTCTATAGAAAATATGAACTGTTTTCGAGTTATAAGCGAAAAACTGGAAAAAGTCCGAACGTTTCGAGATTTTTCGGACAACAAAAGTTATTCCCCACACTTTCGAGGCCTCAAACTTTGATTTGGCATACCCACACCATCCCAAACGATCCTAGAAAAAAATATTTTCCCCCAATTAATGTAAGCTGAAACCCCCCTATTTACTGGTCTACTATGACTTCTAGAGATTGGAACACACTTCCCCCATCAATATTTCCAGCTACATATAGCCTTCAGGCTTTCAAGACCTGCATCCACATACTATATATCTTCAAATCCGAACCAATCCCTGAAATTTCTTCTTCTTTTTACGATACAAGGATCCACCGCAAGCTATAGAGATTGTTAACTTTTAGAAGTTAGGTGTTGATTCTAGGTGTTGGTTCTAGGTGAAACATTTTAATATAATAGCTGGTTCAAAACTTAATTTTTTCCATTTGTCGAAAAAATTAATTCCTAGAACAACTTCTCTTCTTACCCCTACTTTCCCCTCACCACATACATTTCAAAAAATATTAAAAAATTGTTATTTGTAAAATTATTTTTCCATTGTATAATCAGTTTACTTTGACTCCTGATGATGGGCTCACCCCCGAAATATATCGAATTCAAAACTCAATTTTGTTTTATTTCTTTTTTTGAAACCTACCTCGCATCTTGCTCAAGTTTTATTATTATATAGAGATTGTAACTTTTTGTTACAGCATCTTCTTGTATCATTTTCATTAAAAAAAATAAGAAATTAATTCATCCAACAAAGCTTCAATCAATTTGTATCATCGTGGTGTTTTAATATGTATCCTTAAATTATTTTAATTTATTTGATGAAGCGTTTTTTTGGATATTTTAAACGATTAAAATCCAACTTTCTATTTTCCTTAATTTTCCTCTTGTTTGTATAAAAGATTTTCTCATTTATTTATCTTCTATCGCGATTAATATTATCATTTCAAATTCGCTAACTTAACGTTCAAAATTAAAACCTCTTTTTGTTTATAATAAAATCAATGCATCTACTTTACGAGAATTGGTTAAAAAATTAGCTAAATTATAACATTTTCAATTAATGGGTCAATTAAATGTGAAAATAAGCTCAAGTAAGGCAAGAGGGGGACGAAGGGGTCGGAGGGGATGAGAAAAGAAAAAGATGGGATCTAGAGATAGAGGGAATAATTTCGCTTTTATCTTTATCCCATTAAATTTGAGTTATTTCATGTTTTCTCGTAATCCATGAAGTGCGAAAGAGAAAGTAAAAGAGAAAGAAGAAACGCATCAGAGAGATTTATCTTTTCTCAAGAGTATTTATACATTTCTTTCTTTTATTATACTTTTTTTTAAGTCTAAAAAGACTAATTCGATTGATGTCATCAAGGGGACAAAAAAAATGAAATAATGCTGTAATAAAGCAGAGCAATTTAAAAGAGTAAGAGTAAAAATAATATGTTTTTGGGCAAATAGGCCCGGTGGTATTTCTACTTGAATTATAAACAAAAGAGTGAAAACTACGCTAGCATTAATTAAAGAATATTCATAAGCCTCCCTAAAGCCATATTTACGCGCCCTAAGCAATTTGTAATTATTCATCTTACTGGTCAAATTAAACCGGCCAAATGTGAGTCGGAGCGTAGGTATATCCTATTTTATATCTTTCAAAATACTTGAGATAACAAATTCTTAATTGTATTAAGGACGCTCCCTAATAAATCGATCTTCTTGCAATCCTTTTAAAACTTTGAATACACATATTTATACGTGTCCTTTATACGTAGAAATTATTTTCAATAGACCTTGCGGCACTAAATTTATAAATATTGACCATTGAAATTTGCATATTTAACACGCGAACCCTATCCCAATTGATGTTAAAGCGAATTTCATTAAATAACAAATATAATTTTCTTGAAATTATTTTGAAAATCTGAGAATCATTAACTGAAGATATAACAAATATTTTTTCTTAAAATAATTGTATCAAGTGGTATTCGTTTTGTAGAAAAATGTTAAAAGTTAGGTACTTTTGATGTTTTTCATTTTTTATCTCATGGAAGTGAGAGTTGGCGACTTTGCAACGTTGCACTAAAATCACTCAATTTTTCCATTTCTAAAAAACTTCTTCACCTGGTGTATTTGAGATTTTTAGCTAATTCTCTCAACCTAACTATACTGTTCTCATCTGGAATTTCGAAGTGAGCTGTTTCATGAAGTGATTTTTTTTTATTCTTTGTCAGTGGCGCTCGGTGCATGGACGCTGAGGATGCGGCGTATCCCTAGTATTTCTAAACATTCAGAGTATTTTCATACCGTGTGTAATAAAAAATTTTATATTGTTAATTTTTATAAAATTATATGTTGCTGTATTGGACGAAATTTTCAAAAAAAAGGCGAATAATAAAATAAAATATTAAAAAATGAAGGGTATTTTTTGGACAGCATCCCCTAGTTCAGGGGTCAGCCTCCTTTTGCGACGGAAGAGCCAAAAAAAGTTTATAAAATTTTCCAGTTTTTAAATAGCCACTAACATTTTTGTTTCAATATTATGGTATTTGATTAGGATTAGGTATATAAATTTGATTTTTTATTTAAAATAAATAGCTTTAAATATGAAATAATATTTATTCATATAAAAACATACAAATGTTTCGCGCAAAACATATTAAAGTATTTTAGCTAGCTCTGCTAGAATAATAAAATTAGTAATTAAACAATATCCTGGACAAGTTTAAAATCCCAGATAATCTCATAAACCTGATACAGGACATTTACTCGAACAACACCGCCAGAATAAAAATCGAAGGAAGACTGTCCGGAAGCATCCCAGTGAATCAAGGTATTAGGCAGGGAGACTCCCTTAGTCCGCTGCTTTTTAATATAGTTATGGATGAAATCATTGGCGAAATCAAAAATCTAAAAGGATATTCCTTGGGGGACGAGAATATAACATGCGTTTGCTACGCAGACGATGCAGCACTCGTTGCAGAAGATGAAGATTCCCTCCAGCGCCTCCTGTATAAATTTAGCTGTGTTGCGCATAAATTCGGTCTCACCCTGTCAACCAAGAAGACCAAAACACTGACAATCTCTAAATCACCACTCCGATGTAAACTACAACTGTACGATACGATTGTCGAACAAGTCATGTCCTTCACATACCTTGGCATCCAAATGACCTCTCATCAAGACCTAGAAACAGAGGTAAGACATCAGGCAATAAGAGCCTCAAAAATATCGGGTTGCCTTAACAATGCAATCTGGTCAAATCAATATTTAAGAACGGAGGCCAAGGTACGAGTCTACAAAACCGTAGTACGTCCAATATTAACTTACGCAGCAGAGACAAGACCCGACACTGCAAAAACTTCTCAATTATTGGAAACGACTGAAATGAAGACATTACGAAGGATAATGAACGTGACCAGGCTCGATAGGATGAAGAGTGAAGATATTAGAGAAAAATGTGGAATACAAAAGGTGGGCGAATGGGTTAAAAGAAGAAGAGCGGAATGGTATGCGCATGTGAGAAGAATGCCAGAAGACCGACTGGTAAAGAAAGTGATGACAAACAAGCCGGTTGGAATAAGAAGTAGAGGTCGTCCTAAGAAGAGATGGTATGACGTTCTGGAAGAAACAAACCTATAGGCTTAAAAGTAAGAAGAAGAAGAAGAAGAAATAATATAACTATAATTATTGAATATTAGATAGTTACATCAATGGGAGCATTGGGCTTGCATGACTTTTTAAAGTTTGGTTAAATCTGGCTCATAGCTTGTTTTCAAGCACGCCTCTAGATTTTTATTTGTTAGTTGGCTTTCTACTTTACTTGCAGTATACTATATATATATATATTTTGGGGGATATAATATTTTTTATGAGTTTTGAAAATAAAATAATATAATTATTAATATTTGCGCATGGAACTAGAGAGCCGCATCTTGACATCGAAAGAGCCGCAGATTCCCTACCCCTGCCCTAGCTGAAAAGTCACAGTCCGCCACTGATATATTATACATAATATTAGTCAGAGTGATTCAGTCATGGGCGTAGTTAAAGGGGGCTAGGGGGCATTTCCCCCTCCCCTAGAAAAATCGACTCAACATCTCAATAACAATTTATGCTATTAGATTAATTTTATTCTTAAAAAATTAATACAGATTGAAAAATGTAGATCTCAAAAAAAAAAAATATATTCCTATATAGCCCAGTAAATAAAGGGATTTCAGCTTACATTAATTGCTGCAAAAGATTTTTTAGGATCGTTTGGTATAGTGTGGGTATGTCAAATCTAAGTTTGCGACCTCGAAATTCTGGGGGACAACTTTTGGCGGCGAAAAATGTAGACTTTTTCCAGTTTTTAGCTTATAACTCGAAAACAGTTCATATTTTCTAAATAACCGTACTATAATAAATTAAAGAGGACAAATTTTTGCGTAGATTAAAAAAAGAAATGCAAAATGGTCCAGTAGTTCGATTTTTAATGGAGATCCAAAAAAACAGCCACAAGGATCCTTATAAATTCACCATGTATTGTAATAATAAAGCTTTCAGATTTATTTTTATTATCAAGTTAAAATTACACGACCCATTTTTCATGAAGTGTTTGATTCAAGTAGATATTTCACCTAGAGGTATTAATAGTATAGATGAGTAGGGAATCGGCTGTTTTCCTGATCTACCCAAGGGCGGATCCAGGAATTTTTTATGGGGGGGGGTGAATGTATATAAGGTGCCCGATTTATATAAGATCTACTTTTTATCTCGGAAGTGTGTCGCGATCGAATTGTCCAAGCGGGAGGGGGGGGGGTCAGAGACGCCGCCGCCCCTCACACACACACATATATGGAACTTTATTTTCAATTTAAAAAAAAAAAATTACAATTTTTTTGCCAGGCTCAGGCCTCTATGTAAGGGGGGGGCGATCGCCCCCTGGATCCGCCCTTGGATCTACCTCGGTACTGCTGCTACTTCGCATAGGAGAAAGTTGTAAAAAATGTTCGCCAAAAAAAGTGTTTGATTCAAAATCCAAAAAATACTATTCGACAGTTAAGTTGATTTTAAATTAAAAATGAACTAAGCCAGACCCTTTTAGGGGGGCAACACTGAGCCAGACAACCCTAAAGTTTCTTTTTTTCAAATAAGATAAATTAACTTTCCTGCCGAATAGTATTTGTTGGATTTTGAATCAAACACTTTTTTTGGCGAACATTTTTTTACAACTTTCTCCTATGCGCAGTAGCAGCAGTACCCAGGTAGAACAGGAAAACAGCCGATTCCCTACTCATCTATGCTATTAATACCTCTAGGTGAAATATCTACTTGAATCAAACACTTCATGAAAAATGGGTCGTGGGCTCTCCGACTATTATATGTCATTTAAATCATTGTAAAAAATTGAAATATTGAATAAATTAAGTTGCATAAAATAAATGTTTGTTTAGACGATTTATCTTAATAAATTATTATAATAAACGTGAAATTGAAATAAAAAATAAATAATTGTAGTTTTAAATAAAATAAATTATTAGTCTAATGTTATTATTATTTTTATCTATTTATATTTTCTAAAAATCTGTGATTTTTTTGGATTTTACAGAGAGCGCCTCGCCCGGCTCTAGCATCGATATTTGCACGCGTTTATAAAGAGAGGTTTTCAAATGCAAGGCAACGCTATTTTATTTATCCAGTGCGAAATCAGCGAGCCAGGCCGTCCTTTTTCATTAGTAGAAGTTGAGGGGAAATCGCTTTCTCCTTTCCCAGTCAGCTAGAAAATAGGTTTGTGCGCATGCGTAACCGAAGCCAACCGAACCGAACCCAACCGAGAAATAAAAATCTCTAAAAATATGTATCAATCAAGCAAGGGCTTTTTACACAGAGATAATGTAAATTGGTTTCTGCGCATGCGTAACCGATGCCAACCGAGAATCTTGAATCTGATATCATTCTAGAGCTAATAGGCGAAACAAGCGGCCGGCCTCTAAACAGTAAACCCTCCACGCACAATATGATGGCGTATAGCCTCCGCCGCTTAATTCAAAATTAATTCTCTTAAATTTACAAGTAATATATACAATTAGTGTAAAATTTTTCCCATTTTATAATTATAAAGACGTTTCGAATTCTTTAATATTTTTACTTTACCATACAGGGTATGGTCAAGTATTGTAATCGTGCATAAAAAAGTGTTTTTTTCCTTCTTTTTTCGAAATATCTCAAAAACGGCTGAAACTATTTTGATTAAAAAAATTGGGCGAAACCATGGTCTGCCTACAAAAAAGCCCTAATAAGTGAACATCGAAAAAACTATATTTTTCGAGATGATAATTGTTTTGTCAAAATGTCTGTTAGTATGGTGGTCTAGTTGTTAGTCTGTGCGTTACCAAATTTTTGTGGACGAGCTAGCTCAAAAACTAGTGTGAATATCGAAACCAAATTTGACACGTAGTTTTGGTTCATTGAGATTAAGAGCTGATTAGATTTTGGTGCATATCGACCCAAAATTAAGGGGGATGGAGGAGGGGGGGGGGGGTTTAAAAATTAAAAATCTAGGCCATTTGAACAAACTCAACCAAATTTTGTATACATAATCAGTGGGACCCCAGAAGTCTAAAAATTCAAAAACTAACCACCCAAAATGGAGGGGGGGAGGGGTGAAGGATCAAAAAATAAAAATCTAGGCCTTTATACCAAACTCAACCAAATTTTGTATACATAATCAGTGAACCCACAGTAATCTTAAAATGCGAAAAACTAACCCCCAAAATTGGGTGGGGGGGGGATCAAAATATGAAAATATAGGCTTTTGTACCAAACTCAACCAAATTTTGTATACATAATCAGTGGGCCCCCAGGAGTCTAAAAATGCAAAAACTAACCTCTCTCCCTTACATGATTATAAATAATTTT
Source organism: Forficula auricularia (assembly GCA_024734495.1). NCBI lineage: Eukaryota > Metazoa > Arthropoda > Insecta > Dermaptera > Forficulidae > Forficula > Forficula auricularia. The sequence goes on from JALMQS010000391.1 coordinate 61,123, forward strand.
ATTAAACTATACCTCCTCCTTCATCTAGTATAATTTTATTAAATATTAAATATAAGTGAGGGGTCAGGTTGTATGGTAAAGGCAAGTGGATGGCCACATCAGAACACGTCGGCTTATTTTAATTTATTATATATTTCCGCACAAGTCTATTTCGTGTAAAAATCTTAAATTGTTCATTTCCTTTAACTGCGAGTGTGGTTTATAAACCACATACAGTAGAACCTCGTTTATCCAGACTAACTAGGACCAAAGACAAACCGGATAATCCGGATATATGGGTAATAAAAACAAAACAAATCCTCAAATATTCGAATTTGATTTTTTTATGATAAAATAAACAACATGTTTATATCAAAATTACATAGAATTGTTTAAAAAAATACATTTTTGATGAAATTATAATTACATTCTTGCTATCAGATTTAAAAATTATTATCTATGTAAACATTTATTAAAATAAAAATTTCTACAAATCAGATCCAGATAATCCCGAGGTCCGGGTAAATGAGGACCGGTTAATCGAGGTTTTAGTGTATTAAAATTATAGCAAGACACGGATGAAATTGTTGCAAAATTAGAATTTAATGTTAAAAATAAAAACGGTCAAGCTTATAACTTAAATAAAAGGTAATAAAAACCGCTTTTAATACTACTTTTAATTAAATTGGAGGGGTGAGTCATCAAGCTAAGGGGGGATGGGCACCCCTGTAAAAACTCATTTATAATAACAGTCTTCGAAAAGTTGCCGCCTAGCTGGCCTAATTAGAAATCCGACCCTGGTTAGATATAATTCATTTTTTAGAGACTATAGTTTGGAAGGTTTGACCATCATCATCAGTTTTTTAATTAGAAATAATCTCTCAGTTATTTTTCGTGGATTGAAACCCCAATTGGCTGTAGGTAAATTTGTTTTTGTTGTAATATCAAGCTGGTCACAACCTTCGAAACTATAGTCTCTAAAATATCAAAATTTTACGAAAATGTTGTCATTTTTTGTCTTCCCTGAATCTCGCACTTTTTTCGATTTTTTCCCATTTTGACCATGAAGGAGCACGTTTTGAACAAAGATAAATCTATACATTTTTAAACTAGATTAAATTTGCTACAATTTAAACAAAGTTTCATTTTAATTGGATAATGGTAACCCATGCCGCAATGAGGTTAAAATTTTGAAAAAATGCAATTTTTTGACAAAAGTCTCAGTTTTTCCTAAAATAAAAACCACTCATCCTAGAAACTTCATTTTTATCTCATTCTTTAGGAAATTTTATTTACTTGAACGTTTACTTGGACCACTTTATTGACGAAACTCTTAGATTTATAGATATCCTACATTTTCCGGACAGGATATGATACGAATCCTCAAAATTGTCATGGAAAATGGATATCTATAAATCTAAGAGTTTTATCAAAAAAGTGGTCCAAGTAAACGTTCAATTCAGAACAACTGACTGGCAACCCGAAGGTCTCGGGTTCGATTCCCGGCTATACCCAGACATTTTTTCTGTAAGTATAGGGTCTGGTAATAAAAATTAAGTGGGAGATAAATTTAACCGAATTTATCGCGCGGAGAATTTACCACTGCTCGAAGCCCCTAAAACCTTGGTAAATTGGATATTGAATTGTATCTAAGTTTCTGAGATTGGATCGTGATCCCGGCTTCTTTTCCTTCTGCTCTGTTCTTTTCACGATGGAGGGGCCAGCCCATACAGGCCTTTAGGGGATCCACCATCTGGTGTATCTCCTTCTCTCATCAATATCATTAAAAAAAAAAAAAAAAAAAAAATTAATAATATTTCCTATAGAATCAGATAAGAATCAAGTTTTAAGGATCAGAAGGTTTCATTTTATAAAGGAAAAACTGCAATTTTTTGCATAGATTACCATTATCCAATTAAGATGACACTTTGATTAAATTGTAGGAAATTAAATCTAGTTTAAAAATGTATAGAGTGGTCTTTGTCGAAACGTGCTTCTTCATGGTCAAAATGGGAAAAATCTAAAAAAATGCGAGCTTTAGGATAGGTATTCAAAAGTGATCCGGGGGGGGGGGGCTGTTTTTTGGATCCCCATTAAAATTCCAACTACTCGACCAATTTTGCATTTCTTTTTTTAATCGACTCAAAATTTTATTCTCTTTAATTTACTATAGGATGGTTATTTAGAAAATATGGACCGAAAATTTCGAGGTTGTTTCCCCCACTTTCGAGGTCGTAAACTTAGATTTGGCATGCCCACACCTTACCAAACGATCCTAGAAAAAAAAAAATATTTTCCAGCAATTAATGTAAGCTGGACCACTTTTTGGATCCTCTATTTACTACTAATAAATAAAGTTTTTAAATTGAAAGCGATTTACCTTTTTTTAATTTTATCAACTTGGTTTTTCAATATTGGATGGATGGTTGGGCGAAAACAATTTGTGTTGGGCGGTCGCCACACCTCACTCAACCCTGGCGCCGCCACTCGGCTGCCCCCCTAGGGAAATTTCTTAACTACGCCAATGGATTCAGTCGATAGGTGAATTGCGATTGAAATTAGGTGTACACCGTCTTTGGAATTATTTGGAATTACTTTGGAATTCATTAGATAATCTATTGTCTTCTACTTTGAAATGAAAGTGGAAGTGGAAGTAGGTGTACACGATTTTTGGTCGCGGTTCATCCCTCGGATTCAGTGTACCCCCTATGTGTGCCACAGTCTAGTAAAAAGCAAATATTTCAAAAAGCCTTTGAATTAAAAAATTTTAATTCCCTTTTATAAAAAATCTCCTTTTTTTTGAAAAACTTTATAATTAATATTACTGATATTGTTAGTTTGTAATACTCTCAAGGAAGGTCATATTACCTAAGTTTTAATAAAGAAAATGGTTTTCTGCTCATTAAATGTTTCTATTATATCTTGAATAAACTTTCAAGTATTGAGAAATTCTCCCTTTTAAAATAAAATATTTAGCAAAAGTTTAAGGTTGCAGAGTAATATACCTTATATATACAAGACAAACTTTTGCTTTTGAGTCCTTTTCAAATTTATATTTAAGTCAATCGAAAAGGGAACTATTTATCTTTAATATAACTGAGATTATTCCGTATTGAAATCGGAATAATTTTCTAATCAATATCATAATGATATTGATGGAAAAAAACGAAAGTTCACCGCAAATTTTGTTATAATGCAAAGTTTTTTGTCTGCTAACAATAAAATAAAAGGAAAAAGGAAACCTTTTTTAAAACCCTAAGAATGGGATTTGTCTATCTGAGAATAATTAATTTGATTACGAAAAAACCCATCAAAAACAATTTTGTCGAAGATGAGACCGTGAAAGATCGAATTGTCACCCCAAAAACCCCCTAACCCGTGAATTTCATCAAAATAGGTAAAGCCATTTTCAAAATAGAACTAAGATACAAATATATAAACAAATATATATACAAACAAATAAATATACAATTTTTGCTCGTTTAATAAGAGTAGATAGGATTCGAAATTAGGTCAAAATGGCCTTTTTCGTTGTTTTGACTGATAATATCTCAAAACTCTACTGGAATCAATTGTTAGGTTTACGGATACAAATTTTATAACTAAAAAAGTAAAAAAAAATCGTTATTTGCTTGTTGAGATTTTATTTATTTATTGAATATTTATTAAGAGACGAATTGGAATTTCAATAAAAAAACTTGAATACTTTATCTATGTACTTGAAAAAAGCAACATACAATTTACATTTTGTTTTTTCCATTCATTTATTTTCCAGCGATTGTCTCTGCCCGTTATTCGGACCCAGAGCGAGTTCCATTTTTAACTGGAGGACCACTCTTGGAAAAGTTTCTCTTCCGGCAAATCCATTTTCATTGTCCATCGGATCATGCATTCGATTATGAACATTTGCTTCTCTCCATGCATGTCGTACATCGGAGAGCGAGTTGCCCACAAAGGTATTCCATTTTTACCAATTAATATAAAGTACCTGGAGGCACCGAGCGATGCTCGGTAACTTCTTCCTTCAGTTAAAACTTTTATTTTAATATTATTTTTAATTTAAAATTCTGATAAAAAGGTCGATTTTTATTTGAGAGCCGTTTTCAAATTAAAAAAAAATACAAATATATATAGTATTCGCCCACTGTACCCCCCACCCCGCTTGACCCCACCCCCGAAACCTCGCCCTACCCCCGGATCCCCCACCACTGCACCCCACCTCCTGCACCTGTTTTGATTCAACCATATGATTCATTTTTATTCATCCAATTGTTAATAAATAAAACCTATCAAAATGTGTCGTTTTTTCAGAAAATTGAGACCTGCTTATGCGAAATATATTTTTAAATAAATTCTTGATTATTTTTTATTCTATTAAATAAATAAAGTTCTTTATAAAAACAATTATAAAACGTTTATTAATATTTCTAACGTTTATGGAGAACAAAATATGTTAAAATCCACAATCACAATACTTCTTCAAGGTCTTTTAGAACAATGAATTAAGGCAACCCATTGTCTGCCTGGGTACAAAAGGAAAAGGGAAATATTTTTTAAAACCCTAAGAATGGGATTTGTCTACCTGAGAATAATTAATTTGATTACGAAAAAACCCATCAAAAACAATTTTGTCGAAGATGAGACCGTGACAGATCGAATTGCCACCCCAAAAACCCCCTAACCCGTGAATTTCATCAAAATTGGTAGAGTCGTTTTCAAAATATAACCAAGATACAAATATATAAACAAACAAATATATATATGTACAAATAAATATACAATTTTTGCTCGTTTAATAAGAGTAGATATAGTTTTTAGCCGATATTTTAGCCGATTATTTTGAAAGTGGCTATTTTTCGTTAAAGATACCATATTTAAACAATTGCATTGTAACTAATTTAAAATATTGGTAAGTGATAACATGGTAGTATAATGTTTTTATATTTTTAGAAGTGATTATTTTTCTTAACCAATCCTTTTAATTTAAGAAATAAACTTCCCTTTAGCATTTCATATTAAATTTTATTTTATTTTTTATTCTTTTTATATATTTAGTGTGTACTATATATTATATAATATTAAGTGAAGAGAAATTTTCGACTCAGCTTTCTAGAGAGTAGCTGTCAAACTTCGAACATTTCTGGAATTTCGCTTCAATAAAGAAAGTTTCCATTTTAATCCGGAAATAAATATTATATACGAATAAACTATGAAACAAGAGAGTTTTAATGGAATCAACTCGTCTTGAAACTTTCAATTATCTTCTCTGTGCTTTTAGATTATTTATATAGTTAGAGAATATTCTTTCAATATTTTACATATCTCATTTAAATTATTATTATTCTATAGATATGCTAGCTGCGAAAACCGACTTTGAATTTTTTAAAAATCGTTCTTAGCATACATTTTGATGTTAAGAAGTCGGGATTACTCCATGTTTTTAGTCCTAGTATAGGGTGGGGCAGAGCACTTTACTTATTTAGAAATTCAATTAAGAAAAAAGTAACACAGATAAATATTTAATTCTTTGACAGCATCAAGTACAACGTTTAAATGTTATTTTTTTACTTAGAGAAAGTGGTGTAGGTTTTAGGTGAAACATGATATTAATTAATAAAGTAAAGGGTGTGTAGTTTATTATTCACTGTGAAACTACACACCCTTTACTTTATTAAATTTAATGTTATGTTTACACAGTTTTAAAGATGATAATTTAATATACAGGGTGCGGCATAAACATCTACCACATTTTGAAGAGGTATGAAAAATGAAAAAATATAACTAGAAAAAAGTGAATACATTTTTGAAAAGAACATAAAATGATTTGTTATGTGTTTTAAACATTATCAGACAAAAAGGAGGAGGGATGGTCAAAAATGAAAATTCTAGCCCTTTCGACCAAACCCAACCAAATTTTGTATATAGTACATATTCTGTGGACCTCCAGAAGGCTAGAAATGCAAAAACTAATCAAATTTTGAATACATAGTTTGGTCGAAAGGACTTGAATTTTCATTTTTGACCCCCCCCCCTCTTTGGGTTGTTAGTTTTTTCATTTTTAGCCTTCTGGGGGTTCACAGAATTTGTATACAAAACAACAAGAGTTTGGTCGAAAGGGCTAGAATCCCCCTCCCCAAATGAAAATTCTAACCCTTTCGACGAAACTATATATACAAAATTTGGTTATTTTTTGCATTTCTAGTCTTCTGGGGGTCTACAGAATATGTACCATATACAAAATTTGGATGAGTTTGGTCGAAAGGGCTATAATTTTCATTTCCCCCCCCCTTTTTTTTGTCTGATAATGTTTAAAACACATTTAAAAAAAATATTTTATGTCCTTGTCAAAATGTATTCACTTTTTTCTAGTTAAATTTTTCATTTTTTATACCTCCTCAAAATGTGGTAGATCTTTATGTCTCCCCTGTATATTTAATTCTTTGACATTATCAAGTACAACGTTTAAATGTTCTGTTTACACAGTTTTAAAGATGATAATTTAATATATTATAATCATATACGAAAGAACCCCTCCTGGCCACATCAGTTTATTTTTGTGATAGGCCTATGGCATAGAGAAAATGAAAGAGAAAACTTAAAAGTATTAGGACCAGAGCCCTATTAAAAAAATATTACCACAATGTTTGGTATGGCTTTTACATTTTATAAGTATAGATTGAATGTTTTTCTAATATATATTTTTTTCTAATACATATATTGAAAGATAAAAGTTTTTTTAGTAGATTTGGTGGTTGTTTCTTTGGTATTGGCAAGAAAGAGCCGGTGAGTATTGGACACGTGCCACTCCAGTGTTTAATAAAGTTAAGTAAAGCTGTCTGTCGCAAGAACCAACACAGAAGACACAGCATCAGCAAGGGAGGTTTCGCACAAAATAGAATTCGCCCTTTATTAGATCAATAGCAGTTGGATTGAATTTAGGTACTCAGTGTTACATTCTCTCGGCCCTTTTATTCTTCAATTCCCTATAGATCTATGGCTGTGAAATAGATAAAAATGGACAAAATTAATTATATCAATAGGAAAATTTAAATTTTTTTTTAAATAATTAGATAAACTGTACGTTTTTAGGGCACAACAACCGAAGAAACCTTATTAGTGTAGCAACAATCTCTGTATTTTTTTTTTTTTGTTTTTTTTTAGTTTTAAAAATATGTTTATTAAGACAGAAAAAATAAAAATAAGTACTAGTTTTTACAAGGTTACATTCCAACAATCCAAAAGAAGTATAGCAATTTAAATTATTTACAAATTGGCCATCAAATATATATATATATATATATATAATAGTTTTTTCTTAATTTTAATTTTACTAAAAGTTTTTTTTTACTTTGCCATACAGGGAAAACTAGTGCATATCAAAATGAAATTTCACATGTAGTTTTGATGCATTGAGATTAGGAGCTGATTGAATTCTAGTTTAAATAGGACCAAAAATTAAAGGGGGAGGGGGGTGTAAGGTCAAAAAATAAAAATTTAGGCCCTTGGGCCAAACTCAAACTAATTTTGTAAACATGATCAGTGGACCCCCAGAAATTCAAAAGCTAACCCCGATCCTTATATATAGCTCTGAGGTCATTTAAACAATCGAATTTATAATATTTATTTATTATAAAATTTTCGACTAAAATATTTTTTTCTCATTAAAATCTTTAAACGTCTATATCTTCTTAAATACAACTGTGAGGACCTTAAAACAATCGAATTCATAATATCTTTATAAAATTTTCGACCAAAATAATTTTTTTCTCTTTAAAATCTATAAACGTCAATAACTTCTTAAATATACGATAGCTTTAGGGTCTTAAAAAAATCGAATTCATAATATTTTTATAAACATTTTCGACAAAATAATTTTTTCTCTTTAAAATCTTTAAACGTCTATATCTTCTTAAATATATCTCTGAGAGCCTTAAAACAATCGAATTCATAATATTTTTATAAAATTTTCGACCATAATTTTTTTTGAAATTGTTTAAATGTCTATATAATAAACAATAATCCATAACATCTAGAATCTAATAGTAGAGCATCTCTCTTGAATTTCTATAATCATTTTTTAAAGCTACCAATATCGGCATTTGTTTTTTATATTCAAAGTAAAAATAAATATATGCTTATATATATATTATAGCATATTTTGCATTCCTATCACAAAATGTATTGGCAATTTTTTTTGGTGATATAAATTACGAGCTGCGTGTAAAATCAACATGAATAGATTTGAATTAACACTTTTATATTGCCCCTCTTCTCCTCTCTCATTGTTTGAGTTTAAAATTAATTGTTTTAAATGATCAATATACGTTTGGCGGTGGTAACAAGTACCAAGCTCAAATATTAATTTTAACAAATGGAATTAACTGACATTGATATTATCGGCTCCAGTGGTGAAGCCAGAGATTCCTGATGGCTGGAAAAAAGGAGGGTTGAAAAATATATAGCTTATTTTGATTGGAAAGGTAAAATTACAAAAAAATTATTTAAATTAAATAACTATAGGTAAGCTTCATTATTATTATTATTACTAGGCTTCGCTTGTCATCCGGAATGCATTAGTATTGAATTAACTCATTTTTCCTTCATTTGTGTTTAAAATTATCCTGAAATGTAAATAAATATTGATAAAGGCGCCAATGGCTTATGTATAATTAATTTAATGTTGCTGTGAGGTATGTTGAGCCCTTCTGAACTTGGTATAATGTTCAAAATGAAGACAAGAAGGAATTTTATTCTGTTTGAATAAATGTAGATGGATTGTCTTGTGTAGATGTTTTATTTTCAAAGCACGAGACGGTTTCGGTGGAAACTCTCCACCATCATCAGTCTAAAAGTAGACAATGGAATCAAAATAATGTAAATACAAAAAATGCAAAGTTGGCATTGAAAACCAAAACAAAATACATACAAAAATATATAAAGCTGGCATTGAAAACCATGACAATTACATGAAAATCATATGAAATGTTTTTGTTAATTGGCTAACAATTTGAAAAGGTTCAGAGAGGGTCAACCGAGGGGTGAATTAGGTGTACACGTCTTTGGAATTATGTGGAATTATTTTGGAATTCATTAGATAATCTATTGTCTTCTACTTGGAAATGAAAGTCGAAGTGGAAGTAGGTGTACACGATATTAGGTCGCGGTTCACCCCTCGGGCTCAACATAACTCACAGCAACTTTAAATTAATTGTAAATGAATATATTAGAAGAATTTTTCTTTTTGGAATTTCAATAAAGAATTGATGGAAGGCAGCCCAAGGATAATGAAAAATAAAATTCCGAATAAAAAATTTATTAGACCGCTGGGACGTCTCTTTTTTGTCAAATAACAAACAACAATACAAAATAAAGTTTACTTTATTTCAACATTAATAAATTCTTTTTTTGTTAAGGGAGAATGGTGTGGGTTCTTGTTGAAACATTTTAAATAAAGTAAAGAAATTTTTTAGAAACATTTAAAAATTTAAAATATAAAATTCTAGGTAGGTTTATTTTTGTGAAACCTACCTAGTAATTTATATTTTAAATTTTAAAAATTTTAAAAAATTTTTTTACTTTTTTAATAAATTCTTTATCTTCAACATTGAACTTAACACCTGATTCTCACGTGGGTTTACATACCTCGCCGGAATAGAAGAAAATTAAAATATTTCTAATTAAAAAGACTGATGATGAAGGTCAAACTTTCGAAACTATTATCTGTAACAAATATATTTTCTCTATATACATATTTATATTTGTAATATACATGTATATGTTTATTTGAATCAAGCAGATGACAACGTCATTGATTTCTTTTACTGACTTTTATTTCTTTGGCTGACCAGCGCTCGCTAATTACTAAGAAGTGGCAAAATGGCTCGAATCTTGGCTCGCCTCGAAAGAGGAGAAATTCTACTGGGAGGGGATACACAATTTGCCGGATCGTTGGTCAAAATGTGTAGAATCCGATGGTACCGTAGAATCCGTGCATACTTTGAATAAACCACTTTTGCCAGTGCTGAAAAAATTTGTGTTTTCCTCATGCCGAAAAAGGACATTATTAACCGCCACACCTAGTATGACATTATTATTATTATTTTGGTCAGCTTGTTAGCCAATTCAGACAGAATGCAACAAGAATAGCGTAAAATAAAAATATAATAATAGATAAAAGAAGATTAAAGAGAGAGAGTAAGTAAAGACAAAAAAAATGAAAATAGGGTAGAGCTCTGGTGGTGAAAATAGTCAATTTTGGTTATTGAGACACTTTGAAACTCGAGCAAGACAAACAAGACTGCAATTCTAGCAAATATAAAAGAAAAAAGAAGTACCCACTATTTACAAGCAGTTGGCAGTTAGAAGGGTTTCTACTCTTATTATTTTTCTATCTGAATCAGATGGCTGGGCTATTTGGATTATACACACATTCGGGATGATGAGAAAATTTCATTTATGCCTTAGAAGAGAGGGTGTTCATTCATTCACCTTGACCCACTGGTATTTTGGCTTTCAGTTTAGCTTAGAGCATTAGTTCTTAACATTTTTTACCACGACCCAAACAGTGATAAGCAATTAAACATTTTTACATTATATCAGACGAAAAGAAGGGGTGGGGGGGGCAAAAAGAAAATTATAGCCCTTTCGACCAAACATAACCAAATTTTGTATACATATTCGGTGGACTCCCAGGAGTCTAGAAATTCAAAAACTAACCACCCAAATTGGGTGTAGAAGGTCAACAATGAAAAATTTCTAGCCTTTTCGACCAAACTATGTTTCCAAAATTTGGTTAGATTTTGCATTTTTAGCCTTCTGGGGGTCCACAGAATATGTATACAAAATTTGGTTGAATTTGGTCAAAAGGGCTAGAATTTTCATTTTTGACCCTTCCCACAATTTTGGGTGGTTAGTTTTTGCATTTCTAGCATTTTTGGGGCCAACAGAATATGTATATAAAATTTTAATTATTGACCCCCTCCCCTTTTTTTTGTCTGATAATGTTTAAAACACCTTAAAAAAAAATTTATGTTCTTTTAAAAATATATTGAATTTTTCTTAAATTTTTCATTTTTTTATACTTCTTCAAAATGTGGTAGATCGTTATGCCCCACGCTTTATAATAGAAGAAGCTGTTTAAAGACGTTCCCTAATTTAGCTCAGATGCAGTTCGCTCTTTCCCTTACTCTCAAATGCCAGAAAGATAAAAATATTTTCACTGCGTCGTTTCTCGGATCTAGCACATTTGCATTTTTACCGACACTAAAAAGAAAAAGATAAAAAAAAACACATCATGAATCAGCTCAATACCAAATTCCAGACGAAAACAGTATAGTTAGGTTGAGAGAATTATGCTAAAAATGGCACCTGCAAAAGTTTTTTAGATATAGAAAAATTGAGTAATTTTAGTGCGATGTTGCCAAAATTAGCAAAATATATAACACCATCTATGAAGAAAAACAACTTCTCTAAAAATTTTACTTTTAAGTTTTTATATAAAGCAAATATAACATTCTGTTCTTTACTTTAAGGAAAAAAAAAAAAAAAAAAAAAAAAAAAAAAAAAAAAAAAAAAAAAAAAAAAAAAAAAAAAAAAAAAAAAAAAAAAAAAAAAAAAAAAAAAAATATAGACGTGGTTTTCAGTTTTAAAAATAGCTTCAAGAGAAATTGAACTGTTTCTTTATTTAACTCAGTCATTTCACCTTCAGTCAGGATGAAGTTTGCATTAATAAAATACAAATTTCATGATAATATTTTGATTTGTTTTTTGAGAATATTAGAAAAAATACTATAGTATAAGGAACATAGAGCGCATTAAGTGCAAAGACGAAGATGGTTTGTCCAGGGCATCACGCCAGGCGGGCTGAGGTAGGGTGATTTTTGTTTAACGCTAATATCTTCAAAGAACGTTGTCGTCGAGAAAGTTTGGCTAACGGTAACTGGCCAGCTTTCTTCTTTCGCCAGTTCACCAAAATATTATCGGTGAATTCTGGTTTGGGGTTTATACCAGAGAAAAGAGCCTTTGCGTGAAGGCGCGTCATCGTCTGCGGCGGAATGACTCGGACTGGAAGTGACTCCATTCGAAACGGATCGCCGATCTTATGATGGCATGAACCGGGCTCGTGAAACCTGGTAAATCGCTCTTGATCTCATCCCTGCAACGGTCTACGACAGTTGAAAAGCCTATCGGTTTGCCAACAAGTCTACTTAAACTAGGGGTATTATGGCATATTCATCTACCTTGACTTTGGAATTATTTTTATTTCCATTACACGACAGATAAAAATGTTAAGGTAGTGGAAAATAATCTTGTATTCATGAAAAAATTACAGGTTGAAATTTTTAAAGATCTTCGCGTTATACACACTGTCCTCTGAATCGAAGAAAGAAAACATCATTTCATATCATATCTTATCTTATCTTATTATATCTTATTATATTAAACGAGAAATTCTTGTATATATAAATAGAATCGGCTTCTCGAAAACGACCCATAACGATTTCGCTAAAAATTGGTGTACTTATCAAGTCCCATGAGTTATTAGTTGTGTATAAATTTTAATCCGATTGAAATAAAGGAAGGGGGTGTAAATTAGTCATGTCGCAAAATAAATATTTTAATCGTTCATATCTCGTCTTCGGTAAGTCGCAGAGCCTTGAAATTTGAAACTTAAGCTATCTAGAGGCTACAAGAAGTACCACAAGATTTTGGCTAAAATAGAAGAACCGGAAGTTGATGTTTACGTACTTGAGAATGTACCCTCCCCTGCGTTTCGCAACCATAAATCTCAGAGCTACAAAACTCGATATAATTTGTAGACCTCCATCCATTAGAAAGTACGATATATCAATAGAAAAAGTTTCACTTTTGTCGGGCATTGGATTCCACGCTACACATTTTTTTATTTAATTCTGAATCCAAATAAAAATCGACCTTTTTATCAGAATTTTAAATTAAAAATAATATTAATATATACTTTTAACTGAATCAAAAAGTTACCGAGCATCGCTTGGTGCTCGGAACTTAGATAATAACGAGAAATAAAGATTTATTTATTTATTTATAATGATAATAGAAAACTAGAATGCTAAAATGGCTAATCGCGCCAATCGGAAGTCATCACTGAATTATTTATTACCTAGATAAGAGGACATCTGTAATGCGTTGAGATAATTCGGGGGTGGACTGTATATGGGTCGAAATAAATGAAAAAGTTTAGTTTTATCTTGAATAAATATTAAAAATATCAATATTTACGAAATATAATTTTTTTTTCTAAATATTTATGTTAAACCTAGAAAAACAGAAGTTCATTTCTGGTATTTTGTTAAGTGAGTGTGTTGTTGTTCGTAGATAATCTAGCGAACATAGATACAACGTTTTGATTTCCAGTGTAATTATTTATTAAATGCTCTGTTGTATTTAATAAGCCCTCTAGTCCTCAAAATCACCGCTTTATTCTTTATGTCAAAAAATTAGAGAAAGATGTAATTTTTCTAGAACTAATGTTCGCTCATTTGCAAATGAATGTGGGAGAGTGAACTATCCGTTATGGTTAGAGCTGCCCTACTAATAAATTTAAATATAACTATTTAAACATTTCTTCATTATGAGAGAAATAGCTTTTAAAATATAACCCTTTAAAATATTGATCGTTCTTGAAAAATCAGAAAAATAAAACACATCTAAAAAAGAAAATTAATTAATTAATTATATAAACGAAAAGAGAAGTTATTATTACTATATATCAGCGGTTTCCAACCTGGGAGGCGCGCCTCGCAGGAGGCGCGGACTATTGCCAGGGGAGGCACCAACATTTTTTAATGAATTATTTTTATACCATAATATCTACAAATGAATAAAACTTGATATATAAAAATAAATATACACGTATGTGTATGTTATAACTAAACCTTGTTATTATTCTGTTAATTGTGGTTTTCAGTTTATTTTTGTAATAAAGTTTTTATTATTTAAAACGTGTCTATATTATTTAATCTATTAAAAAAAATAAAAGGTAAGGGAGGCGCGGAAATTTTTTTTTTTGGGGGAGGCGTAGTAACAAAAAGGTTGGAAACCGCTGCTATATATTGTAAAATTATTTTATTTAAAAAAAAAAAAAAAGATTAAGAGGGAAATATTATTCTGGCAAAGCAAAGGCATGGATTAATAAACAAGTAGAGGTAGAAGAGAACGACGCATATCCGGTTTGTTTTTAGATGCAAAACGTGGGTGCTGTTGCTGGTCCAAAAGACTACAAATGGCCCAATGAGTTTATCACCCACACAAGCGCTTATTCAGGATGTTAGGCCGCTTTGGATATATTTATTTTTACTTAGCTATATATAGGATTTTATATTATATATATATGACGAGCTGCTCCAGGCGTGCATTCGGCACGCCCTCTGCAGCTCGGCCCTCCGAGCAGGTGGCCCTGCCGGGCGGCGTCTCGGCATGTGATTATTAGGTCTGTAATATATATTTGTAATATTTTGTCCCCTCTTTCACCCCAACGCACTCATTTTTGGCTATTGATTTTTACAGCATACATTTTATATAGTCTTAAAAACTAGCATTACAAAATTTGATCTATATCGGAGAGAGTATTAATTTTTTGCCCCCACTCACATTTTGGGAGGTTGAAATTATTTTTTAGATATTTGCAAATAAATAACTCTCAGTTTTCTAAAGAGTAAATGTACAAAAAGCTAAAAATTTCTATATTTTGCCCCCCCTTTCGCCCCCATACAGTCAATTTTGATAGTTGATTTTTACAGGAATGGTTTCTTAAAGTAATAAAGAATAACTCTACAAATTTGACCAAGATAGGAGAGAGTTTAATTTTGCCCCACTCACATTTTGGATAGTTGGGGAGTCGAATTTCAAAAAATCCTGGAATTGCTTTTTAGATATTTGTATTTAGAATTTTATTAAGTAAAAATCAAGTAGATATCTTATCGTTCTTAATTGAAAATGCATAATTAGTGTAAACACATTGCAAAGATATTTTGCCCCTTTTGACCCCTTTAGGGGTCGAATTTCAAAAAATCCTGATAATTACTTTTTAGATATTTTTATAAGTAAAAAGCAAGTAGATATTTTATTGTCCTTAAGAGATATCGCATAATCAGTGAAAAGACACTTTGCCCCCTTTGACCCTTTAGGGGTCGAATTTCGAAAAATTCTTTCTTAGTGAGCCCCTATGTCATAGATGTAATATCCTCTCCAAATTTCATGTTTCTATGTCCAGTGGTTCTGGCTGTTTTCATGAAGATGAGTGGAGTGAGTGAGTGTAACGGGCGAAGAATTTTATATAAGTATATAGATATATTGAAGAGGAATTTGCAATTTGATTTAGTATATATAAACATCAGATTACCAGTAGGTTATTTTTGGAATAGGGTTAATATTAATTACTTTTTAATCAATATCTAGTATGTACGAGGAAGACCGCGGATTGATCGGTAATTTTTTACTTTAATTAAAAACGATTTATTAATATTATTTTTAATTTTTAATTTTAAATTCAGGTAAACATTTCGATTTTTATTTGCTGCCAGAATTGAATAATTTTGAAATATTATTTAATTTATTTTTTTGCCAACACTTTTGACCCGATCAGGCCATCATCGCTGTGCACAAATTCTTGAACTTTAATACGATTAAAAGTAATATTCATATTCCTTCGCTGACACTTTAAGCCCTGAAGGAGAGACGATCTTACTATTTTTTTATTTTTCAGACAATGTAAATGACGTTCTAAAAAATTATTTTATTCGAAATTTGTAATTTTCATTATACTTGGTCTGCTTTTGCAACAATTCAGCACTGAGTTCCTCCACTTCGTCTTCAATAGAAAATAAAACAACCAATTAATTAATTATTATTTATTGAACCATTTATTTTACATGAATTTATGCATACATTGTTTTTGGAGCTTCGACTCCGGAGATTACTTCTCCACCATCGAATGTCCTTGATCATCTTTTAGTCCTTGTTTTTAATAAGAGGAAAAAACTAATTAAATAAAAAACCTCTTTTCCGATAATTATTTCAATTCCATTATTCAATCTATCTTGTCACCAATTAATTAAATTTCCTAATTTTTATATAAAACAATATCTGTACTGAACAATTAGTGGGTTTTAAAATTAAAAAAATCAATTAATTAATAAAAGGAAATTGAAAAAATGTATTTAAAACACACCCGCCTATTTGTTACTAATTAGTTTAATTAAGAAAAAAAAACAATTAAATTAACGTTACCTGGAGATGAGGCCCCGACAGATCTATTTGTAAATAAAACAACCAATTAATTAAATTTCCTAATTTTTATATATAACAATATCTGTAATGAACAATTAGTGTGTTTTAAAATTAAAAAAATCAATTAATTAATAAAAGGAAATTGAGAAAAATGTATTTATAACACACCCGCCTAATTGTTAATAATTAGTTTAATTAAGAAAAAAACAATTTAATTAACGTTACCTGAAGATGAGGCCCCGGCAGATCTATTTGTTGCCAAACCCAAAAACCTCCTAATAATATAATACATAATTTTCATCGAAATCGTTAGAGCAATTTTCGAGAAGCCGATTCTATATATAATATATACAAGAATTGCTCATTTAATAGTATAACATATATAAGATAAAAAAGCATATTATGATTTAATCAGTACTTACATGGGTAGGGTTGGCCGAGAGGATAACGTGCAAGCATGCTAATCAAGTGGACCAGGGTTCGAATCCGACTCGCGGCAACCGGCTAAAATCTGATCCCTAGATAGAAGACAAAATTAAAAAAAAAACAATATTATCGTAAATTGTCTGCTGGCTTGAAAGGCCGAAAAGACAAAAAAAAATCAGTACCTACTGTGGTAGTGAATGAAATTCTCCATCTATTAAGTAGTGTAAGTGTCTTTCGAGATCCAGATGGTAAGCATCTTTTTGGTATTCCTCTACCTGCATTTAATTTCAATAAAATAATAAGAAGAAGAATTCCTGTCACACATAATCTCAACAAGATCGAAATAGAGAAGAAACATAAATATGGGGAACTCGCTTTTCAGCTTAAAAACATAGGGAAGCTCAACCTCCCTGTGGAAATTTTGGAACGGTCGGAGATCATTCCGGCCATCATCCAATACCTGTCTGGTGTCAAAATGATCAGATCATGCCGACATCAGATTCTATGATCGTCGGAGACAATAATCGGTTAATTTTTACACTATAACGAAATTTATATATCACTTACGAAAATTATTACTCGAGGCAGAAATTATATTTATACACAGATATTATAGTAAGGGATAAAACACACTCTTTGCTGACTATTTATAAAATGACATCTGTATCAAACTTGGTGGTTATGTCTGGGCCAATTTGAAATATTTTGAAACTGGCCAAGTCTCCGCCAGAGGGAAAGTCGGTCGAAATTTCGAGAGTCGGATAAGAGACCATTCCGAGACCAATCTGATATTAATTCTAATCTACGTCCGATTGAATGTCCCCATGTGGCAAGTCTGAGACTAAGCCGACATAGAATCTGATGTCGGCATGATCTGATCATTTTGACATCAGACAGGTATTGGATGATGGCCGGAATGATCTCCGACCGTTCTAAAATTTCCACATGGGTCGGCTTAGTCTCAGACTTGCCACATGGGCTCTTATCTATTTGTCCATTAGTGATGTCTGCAGAGGAGTTGTTTCCAAGAACTTCCATTTTAATTTTGAGAAACTACAACTTAATATAAACATCTACGATTGGCCAAAAGCAATTTTACTAGAAACTTGCCATATCGTACCAAAGTTTCTCAATTAAAAAGCACACCACCACTGACATATGGGGCAGGGTGAATTATCTTTCTACATCAGCCGAGCCTAATCCCAATAACATCTCAGGGATAGGTCAATATTTCTGGAAGCAATGCTGAGAAAGTGCGTTTAAATCGGGTAATAATACGAGTATATGAAATCCAATAAATGTGATGAAATAAAACGCGACAATTAATTTCTTACAATAGGTAAAATTTGACGTCACACCTTTTAAGTTGTGGAGGCACTTTGGTTGAAGAAAACTTCTATATGGGCAAGATGTCGTAAACACTTGAGATACTGCATTACCTTGAATAAATCCTATCAAATATCGATTTTTCAGTAAACTGGTTCCTAATAAAAAAAAATCTCTCTTTGGGAATGGTATTTTTTCTAATGGTATAATTAAGATAAATGGCCGTTTGGCAGTCATTGTTTTAGGGGCGAATGACGGATGGGGTTGCAGGCGGACAAGTCGAAACAAAAACAAACCACCCTATGGGAAAACTCTGGCAGATTTAATTTCCAAATTTATTTCAAAATGTTATTTTATTTTATGAGCCGACACATCTATTCTAATTAGAATAGTTTCCCATGTTGAGTGTAAATAATAAATAGAAACAGAGTGAACATACAAAAAGCTGTAAATTAATTAATTTGTAATCAATTTGAACAACGTTGTTTTAATTTGAATTAAAGCCTTGGTGGAATTGAGTGCACTTGTGGTGTGGCGTGGTATTTGACTCCATCTCTCAAGATATATGTAGAGATACAGGAAGGTCGATAATATCTGACACAGAGACGGACATCCCGAGGGCTTCGACGCCATTATATATGGCTAATCCGCATCAATGAATGATGTATCAACAATCTCTCTGTTGCATTCGATTAATCTAACATCACTTATCAAACCAAACACCTTCCTGAAAGTTAGCCTAGACCAGGAGAAGTCAGCAACCCGCGACTCTCTTTGACCTCGAAATTGCGGCTCATTTTAGTATCAGTACAAGATAATTTATTCAAATAAAAAAAAATGTTGGATAATAAAATATATCTATCTGATCTTATTAAACGAGCAGAAAAGTACATTTATATATTTGTATTTTTTTTTCTTTTTGCCTTTTCGACCTTTCTAGCCATAAGAAAATTTACGATATTTATTTTTATTTTTATTTTTAATTTGTCTCTACCCAGGGATCAGATTTTAGCCGGATGCCTCGAGTCGGATTCGACCCCGGGTATACTTGGTTAGCGGGCTGGTACGCTAACCCCTATCCTAACCTGACCCCGTGTTTGATATTTATTTATTTTTTATGAAAATTCAAGATTAGGTTTTTTTGGAGGTCGTCATATCGATCTATCAGGGTCTCATCTAAGGGTAGCTCTATTTTTTTTTATTAATTAAAGAAATTTTAACAGGTGGCTATGTCAATAAAAATGTATAATTAAATTATTTTTTTAATTTTTCTTTTATTTATTAATTAATTTTTTTACTTTAAAACCTACCAAAAGTTAATTACAAATATTAATATATATATTAAAATAAGAATATTAAAATTTTTGAGGGGATGGGGGGAGGAGGAATATGGAATTGGAATAATTATCGGAAAAAGAGGTTTTTTTATTTAATTAGTTTTTTCCTCTTATTAAAAACAAGGACTAAAAAGATGATCAAGGACACTCGATGGTGGAGAAGTAATCTCCGGAGTCGAAGCTCAAATACAATGTATACATTAATTAATGTAAAATAATTGGTTAAATAAAATTTATTAAAAAAAAAAAAATTTTGAGGAGATGGAAAAATGGGGAGAATATGGAATTGGAATAATTATCGGAAAAGAGGTTTTTTCCATAATTAGTTTTTTCCTCTTATTAAAAACAAGGCCTAAAAGATGATCAAGGACAGTCGATGGTGGAGAAGTAATCTCCGGAAGCGAAGCTCAAAAACAATGTATACATAAATTCATGTAAAATAATTGGTTTATTTAATTAGATAGTTAATTGAATTAAATAAAATTTTTGAGGATTCGGGAGGAATCGGAGAAGAGTGAGCTCAATATGGAATTGGAATAATTATCGGAAAAAGAGGTATTTTTATTTAATTAGTTTTTTCCCTCTTATTAAAAACAAGGACTAAAAAAGATGGTCAAGGACAGTCGATGGTGGAGAAGTAATCTCCGGAGTCGAAGCTCAAATACAATGTATACATTAATTCATGTAAAATAATTGGTTAAAATTTTTGAGGGACATTAACATTTATGATAATATCTGAGATCTCACTTTTATATTTTACTATAAAACCAAATATGCACAAAATTTAAATTTAAAATATAATGTATAATATTTGTGGGGCAAATGATCACACAGTCGAGTCGCTTTTTAAATGTAATAATAATAATACAAATTAAGAATTAGATGTGACTAAACAGAGGAAATAAGGAACAATCATAAACACAGTGTTAAAAGAATAACAAATTAGGATATTTAATTAATTGTAGGAGTTTTCAACAAAAATGAAATCATAAAAAACAAATCTGAATTAACACAAGGCAGCACAAGGATAATAAAAACCACAAATTACGAATAAAATAATTTATTAGTTCGTCATTTTTGTCATCTTAAAAAACCTTACGATTTCCTTCTTCCTGGTTTAAGGTAGTTGTTTCACCAAATGCGTTTTCCTAGGATTTTTTTGAAATTTAGACAGATTATTATTTAAATACTTCTGCATCGATTGGTAGCAAAACGAAATTTATGAACAATACAGTTCCGGAGATTATTAAATTTCAAAAATCGAGTTTTTCAGGCTCTTTAACATTGCACTATACGGGATATCGGAAAATTTACATACATATTTAATTATAATTAAAAACCCTTCTTACCATTTTTATAAAAAACTAAAGCAACATTAAACAATAACCAATACATATTTTAAGACAATTTTGATTCATAGTTACAACACAGTTTCTGAGATAATAAGGAATAAATAATGAAAAATGTATAAAAAAAATTTACACTAAAAACAATTTGGCAACAGCGCATTTATTTAACCAGCGAAAGATGTATAAAACGCGCATGCGCTAGATTTTTTCAAAATTATAATTTTCATAAGGTGTAACGTAGGCGTTGATTACATTTGTTAAAAAATAACAAAACGATTTTTATAGAAATAAATCGACCTTTAAAATGTATTTTATCTGTCATTTTAATATAAAAATATTCAATCTCTTACAATGGTGCCAAATTTGTCAAACGAACACGGGATTGGCTAGAATTGGCACATAAGCAGCAAAAAGTTTTTGCGCTTATGAACTATGAATACTTATTGTCTGTTCTATATACTCTAGCATTAACTTTTTGCTAGATATTGTCGCGAAACAACTACCTTAAGATGATCAACAAAGAAACCTATGTGTATATTAATATTAAATACAATTAAGTTCAGAACCATGTGCACAGCGATGCATTGATGATAGCTGAAGAGTGTGAAAACGTTGGCAAAAAAATTTATTTCAATTTTATTTAATTTTGGCTGCAAAAATTAAAAACAATATTAAAAAATCGGTTTTAAATAATGTAATAAATTGCTGATCAACTCTCGGTAAGCCAGGTACTTTAAATTTATTAATAGACTAGAGACATCTAGGAAATTCAGGGAAGATTATCGAAAAAATTTTCACCCCTTTCTCCATTTTTTTGTCAGATAGGTATATATATTATTTGAGGCGACTGTGGGTCAGTGGTCAGAGTGTCGGGCCGCTCTTCTTGAAGTATGATACTTCGAGACTGAGTCTCAGCTGATATTTGCAGTCCCCTACTCTTGGAAAGCAATGCCAAACTACCAAGAGTATAATTGCCTAGTCAACCTCTCCAAACTAGCCGTTCGGAACCGGCGTTAAAAAGTAGGTCCCGTATATCTGTGTAAAACAGCTAAACACACTCAGCACAGGTATATATGGAGAGGTGCCGAAACGTCAGGGAGACCTGATATGGCACTTAAATACGAATATAACTAATTCACAGAAAAATCTCTATTTTGATAGATATAAGAACATTGCGTCTTGAGTATGTATTTTTCTTTCAATTTATGAATTCAAAATTAATAAATTCAATATCGTAAATTTTTAATAAAGCTATTTCATTTTATCCCTAACGAAGCATTTTTTTTATATAGAAAAATTCTACCAGTCATTTAGAGTCAAATCGGTAATTTACAGTTTGACTCTCTTGTTCTTTTATCTCTCTCTCTTTCTATTTTACCTCTGAGATCTTTTATAATAGAAAAATAAAATCGAAAAGGGCTTGCGCCATCTAAAGAGGTCATCAGGGGCGAGCGAGGATGGTCCAGTGGCACTTTTGGCGTCATTCCGACACATTTTGTCAAAAGTAACCCCCCCCCCCCCCCACCATCATTCCCCTATTTGGGCATGTTGTGCAGCTTCGTGCCTCCTCAGGGAATTCAATGAAACTATTACCCACCCGATGAGGATGCATACGGGCATTCCGTGATCGTGTCTATGTCTGTGTCACTGGCTAAAATGCCATTCATACAACCAACGATAAACATATATACCGGGTGAGGTTTTTATCTTGAGACAGTATTATAACTCAAAAACAGTGGATTAAATGAAAAAAAGTTTCAAATAAAAGTTTATTTATATCGAGGAGGAAACTAAACTACGCTATTGTTTGTCGACCTAGAACAAGCTTTCAAAGGTATTTCAAGATAAAGTTCTGTTTTTTAAATAGAAACCTATATATTTCTTTACAGATTGTTAATCTTCAAAAAAAAATTGAACAACTTTCATAAGTTATTTATAATGTTTCACCTAGAACCGACACCAAAATCATTAAAAATTATTAACTTTCATAAGAACTATTTTTTATGCGACATCAAATAAAAAAATATTAAATGAATTAGATCTCAAAAAAATTTCAGTTTTAACTAGTGGCGTCCCAATCAGTTTCAACCTAATTATTTTGAATTAAAAAAATAGTAGCTATTCTTCAGAATTTTTATAGATTTTCACCTATTATAATTTTGAAGTTACAGCTAGATAAAATACTGCTATATCTTAGTGTTAGTAAGTTATAGACTCCAAATGATATAAAAAAAATAAAAATCTCTGGCTCGACAACACTTCATGGGTCTTGGCCTACTGAATTGGTTGCTGTCCTAATTGGAAACAGTACCGAGGGGTCAAGTGGTTAGCTCAACGCACATCTACAACCTTCGTTTCAGTTTTCTTAACCGAGATTCGCTACTTCTCAATCAAGCAACTACTCATTTATCCTCACGAGGCTGAGTGAACCCCGTTCCAGACCCTATACTTACAGAAAAATTTCTGAGCATAGCCGGGAATCGAACCCGGGACCTCCGGGTTGCCAGTCAGTTACTCTGACCATTAGACCACGGAGGCGGTTCCAAATGATATAGCAGTAATTTATCTAGCTGTAACTCCAAAAATGATAATACATAAAAATCTATAAAAATTCTGACAGATAGCTACTATTATAAGGATAAAGCCTACAGAGATCCAAATTTTTTGAACAATTACTTTGGCCAGAATAAAAAATTGATCGTTCAATGTCAAAAACCCCATTTTATTTAGATGGGAAACTTACATCGCTGTTTGGCAAAGGTTAAAATTGAGATAATGACTTGAAACTTGGGGGATATTTTTTTTATTTATTTAGAACCATGTGACCTCTGTCAGCGTAAAAATTCGAAAATACCCAAAATAAGGACAACCCTGAGTGTCTATACTTGAGATCGATCTCAAAATAGGTAAATCGAAACATCTTAGCTTATTGTATAATTTATTCGTGTTCAATAAATAATTCTAATTAATTTTGTTTGATTTTACTAAAATTTCAACTCTTAATAAATTTACTCACAAAAATAATAGCTTCAAACAGCTTCATTTCTAATGGTGCTTCATTTTATAATAAAACATCTCTTGACTTTTATTCGTATCATGAACTGTTTTGCAGTAAAAAAATAAACAACAATTATTTATCTTTAGGTGGAAATAAAATATTTTTACACTTAAAAAAGTACTTTTTACACTTGTTTTTGAAATAATTATTTAACAACTAGATAACTAATACTAATTTCTGATTAAATTGGCAAAGAAAACAAAAACAAAACAAAAATTAGGTAATTTGCTGAAAATGCCCTCCACATCCAAGTATTTTAAGTATAAAAATATTTTACCATTATGTATAATAGACAAAGAATTTAATTTTTATTAGGACAGATTCTAAGATTTTAGTAGAAGTATTAGTATCTGTCCTAATAAGAATTAAATTATTTCTCTTTTAAAATTGATTATTAATCTGAACCCGACCTCATTTTTTGAAAAAAATTCCAACTATTTTCAAAAAAGAAGATGCTCAAATCTTGAGTTTTATATTAGGTACTGTATAATACCTGGCGTTTCGATCACTATTTATTCTATAAATTTAATTCTATTTATTTTGGGCGTTTTCAAGAATGATATACCTGGGCATCATCCTGCAGACAATTGTAAAGTTGTTAGGTATCTCATTCTTGAAAACGATCACAACCCTAAATATAACTTAAGCATTTGGAGAGTTTATTCAACAAGTTTGAATATACTATATAATTTCTGGTTCTTTTGTTTAATAGTGCATTCAGAGATACAGACGAACATAATATCACAACTTTGGTGTATTCATTTGTGGAACAGCAAGATTATAATCCTCAGGTTCAACCATTAGTACGTTGGCTACGCAAGTTGCAAAAACCTGGTGCAAAACACCAAGGGGCTCCAATCCCCCTCTCTACTTTTATTCCGCCATTTGAAAAGGATTATTTTGTACATTGGGGTTCCGCATCAGTTAGTCGGGATAGGTAAGCAATTTTTTCAATTTATTTTTATTTATTATCATAAAGCAGTGGTCTTCACCTTCTTATATCTGCAGAACCCTACTATTAAAATGTTTATTTAGAACCCAAGTGCACAAAAAAACGCAATTCTTTTTTTTTAATTTTACGGTCAAAACTTTATTTAGTTTTAAATAGTGCAGTGCCTAACTAGGTGCGTGCAAAAGTTAGTGCGGAGTTTCAATAGATGGAGTTATGAGCATCGTAACGTGTTGTCATTAATGCCTACTCCTACATATTATATATCCTTGGAAAGTTGACGTCTTCAGCTTTCATTAAAAAAAAATCATTTATTTTCATACAAACTGCTTCGATAAATATCACTTTAAAAATGAATATCGATAAAGTGAATTTACGGCATGTTATGTTTTACGAGTTTCGGAAGGGAATAAACGTTGCCGAAGCCGAGAAAAACATTCAAGATGTTTATCAGGATCAAGCACCAGCTAAACGAACTGTGGAAAAATGGTTTGCTAAATTTCGGCGGGAGAATTTAACCTTGAAGACGATGAAGGTGATGCTCTCAGTTTGGTGGGATTGCAAGGGCATAATCTATTTTGAGCTTCTCCCTGCTGGCGAAATGATTGATTCGGACAAGTACTGTCGCCAATTAACCAATTTGAATCGAGAAATCAAAGAGAAACGTCCGATTTTGTCAAATCGCAAGTCATCTTTCATCAGGACAACGCCAGACCACACGTTTCGAAAAAGACGCTATGCAAGCTGAAGAGCCTGAAATGGGATGTCCTAACGCATCCACCGTATTTTCCTGATATCGCACCATCTGACTATCACTTGTTCCAGTCATTGCAAAATTATTTAAATGGAAAAAACTTTGACTCTTTGGAGGCCTTAAAAAACGGCGTGTATTCGTTCTTCGAATCTAAACCCCGCAATTTTTATGATCGAGGCATCCGTCTGCTACCAGAACGTTGGAAAAAGATTATAGAAAACGATGGAGAATATATGATTGATTGAATAAAGATTTTTGTTATCCTAATCGCTGTGTGACCTTTACTCCCAAACTCCGCACGAACTTTCGCACGAACCCAATATAATAATATAATTTTTCATTCAAATTATAAATCACAAAATGCTGCTAAGAAACTTATTTTTTTTAATGATTATAAAAACAAAATTTAAATTATAAGACATTATTTATTTAAATACTAATACTAGAATTAAATAATAATTCATATAGGTAATTACTCAAATATTTACAATTTTTTATTATTTCATCTAATCTCTATAATTAAAAAAAACTTTCCTTACTTTTGAAAAAAAGAAGTTATTTCATCCAATACATGTTTCGGGCTTACTTTAGAACATCTTCAGTTTCAAAAAATTCTCTCTCCTTATATAATTTCTTGAAAATCTCATCATTTGGTTAAATTCGAAAACAAAAACTAAATACCTAATGAGAAATCAATGAGGTTATCCTCTGCATGATGCAAATAAACATATACATAATATATACTTATAATATATCAAATATAAATATGTAATTTATTTGTTTGAGACTATAGTTTTGAAGGTTTGACCTTCATCATCAGTCTTTTTAATTAGAAATATTTTATTTTTTATATATTTTGTTGTTATAGTAAGCTAGCCACATAAACGATAACATCAAAACAAATTTTCTATATCCAATCGGGTAATTTAATCCATGAGAAATAACAGATAAAATATTTATAATTAAAAAGAATGATGATGAAGGTCAAACCTTCGAAACTATAGCCTCAATCAAAATTATATATATTTTATTAATATATATTATGTTAGGTATGTATGTGTTTATTTTACATCAAAAAGAGGACAACCCCATTGATTTTTCTTTATTTATGAATAATGGATTATTTTAGAATGTTTATTAATAATTAGAAATTGATTATATTTTTTCAAAATCTAGTACCTACAGTTTAAAAATATTTTATTGAAAAAGGAAAAATTTATTCCTAAACGTTTGGATGTTGTTTTATTGTGTATATTTATACACAATAAAACCTTAGAGAATTTATTTTAAAGTATTAAATAATTAAATGTATATTTATTTCATACAGGCATATAATTCTTTGGTTGGTTTCGCGTCAGCCAATAGGGATTTCTTTAGATCAGCTGCAAGCTTTTAAGGAAGTTGAATTGCCACGATTTGAACATCTCGGGCGTGGGATTGTTATCCCTTATAAAACTATCCCAAGAGTGGTAAGCTTATACAAAAAAGGCATATTAAATATTAAGGTTGTTATTAAACTTAAGCCTCTTATACATTGAAGAAAAAAATTAAATGGTTTTAGGCTTAATTATACTCATTAGAACATTATTTTGAAATTACGAGAATTTTCCACATTAATTTTTCTATTTTCTTTTTAAAAGCAATAAGTATTAACTTATTATTAAAGTTTACGGATTTTTTTATATAATACTCAAACAAATTAATTTATTCAGAGTATTTCATACCACCTGTGCCATTTTCTTTGCGTTTAGGAAAAAAATAGCCTTTGAATCACACAACGAGCATTTATTCAATGAAATAATGGAATTATTATTATTATTATTTTATTTATTTATTTTTTTAGGAATTTTATTTTTATTAATTGAATAAAATATCTTCTTTTTGATGGCTTGAAAATAAGTTTAATAATTTGAAAAAATTTCTAAAAAAAATCAAGAGAGATGATCATCTACCAGGTGTATGCATATGGAATGAGCCTTTTTTATGAAAATAAAACACTTTTTTTTAAATAGGAAAGCAAAAAAAAATATTTTATTCAAAGTACTTTCCATCACTTTCTACACATTTTGACCACCTTTCTGGCAATTGGCTGATCCCTTCCAAAAAAAACTTCTGGTCTTTGGAAGAAAACCATTCATTGAGCCATTTTTCGACTTCTTCGTAAGTTTTGAAGTGCTGCTCTTTAAGTGCGTGGCCCATCGACGAAAACAGGTGGTAGTCAGGAGCCAGGTTTGGTGAGTAAGCCGAATAGGGTAGCAATTTCCAGTTGAGTTCTTCCGGCGTATCCTGAACCGTTTTTGCTTTCTGTTAAGGAGCATTGTCATGAAGGAAAATCACTTATGTTGCCTTTTTTGATATTCTGGTCGTTTTTCCTGCAATGTTCGGTTCACATCAATTAATTGTTTTTAGCATTTAGCATTTACAGTTTTATATTGGCTGGCAAAATGGGTTTGTGCCCGATGTCAATAAATAATATATATAAAAAAAAAGCATTTACAGTTTCAGCAGGTTTCAATAGCTCATAATAGATGACACCTTTCTGGTCCGATCGTCATCGTCATCGTTGAAACCTTCTTTTGCATGTTGCTAATGAAAGAGCATGGCTGCCATAAGCTTCTTCAAGCATTCGTTGAGATTCTGTCACGTTTTTCTTTAAATGATAACAAAAAATTTAATGCTGTCCGCATATCGTATGCTGTAGGCACAAAATTCGACATTTTTAACACGAAAAATGTTTATGTTGTTGAAGGGCAAATCAAATTTTCAACACTAATCGTTGTTGAAACATGCCAAAGCAATGAAAAAATAATAAGGTTATGGTTCGTTCAAAATAAAAATAACCTATGATGCCATCAATTGTAAAAGGCTCATTTCATATGCATACACCTGGTACTAAATTTAAGGTGTTATGGATTATTTTTATTTATTTGTCAGAAGGGTTGTTTCATTTGTTTGGAAATGAAAATTTTTACCGCGTGCTAATGCCATATGTAATTACATCTAGGTGGGCAAACCAAATGCTATTTTTTCATGCATTCGTGTTCGATTCCGGAAGGGGTGAAACAACCCTTCTGACATAATAAAAATAATCCATTACACCTCGGATTTAGTAGAGTACCATCCCTCTTGATTTTCTTTAGAAATTTTTAAAACTACTAATATAGGCATTTGTATTTTGTTTAAAGATAATTTGGAAGTTATTTTTTTGAGTTATTCTAGTCATGGTTAACTTGAAATTTAAGTGGAAATTGAATTAAGTAGCTTCAGGCTTAAATATTGGTTACCAAAAAAAGATGAATAAATTTGAAAATACCTACATATTTATTTTTCACTTAAATAATAAGAATCATTACTCGAAATTTCGTAATGGAGGTTACTTTTAAGTCATTAATACTTGTTAAGAACGGTTTTTAAAAAATTCAATTTTAAAGGTATAAATAAAGAAAAAACGTTAAAATTATATTGTTACCCTGATTCATCACGATTTCTCCAGAATTACTGCGCAAAAAAAGTTGAAATTGAGCTTGAAGTTATTTTTATGACTTAGAAGATATTTAGTAATTAATTTTCAACAAAAATTCAAATTTTAAAGGGTTAAAAAATATCTCAAATCAAGGTTTCATTTTATAATGAGACAATTTTCCGGAACTACTGGTAGAACTGGAAACATAAAAAAGCTTATACTTATTGTGTATTTATTGTAAAATGTTAATCTTCTTCTTCAAGCGTCATACTCGATTCCGGGCATCGACGATTATTGTGGAGATTATTCTCTTCGTTGTAATTTTCCTGGGGAAATTGTTTAAGCAGGGGTGGTTTCCAGTTGTCTTCCCATCATAATGTTAATACTTGCTACAAACGGCTTTTGAAAAAAATCAAATTTTAAGGGGTGAAAAAAACGAAGTAAAGACAACACGGTTTCATCACGATTACTCCGTAACTAATGGAGATACTAATTCGAAATTTTGCATGGGAATTATAGTTTTTAAAACGTAAACGCTTTGTAAGTTTATTTTATTAAAAATTCAAATTTACAATGGGTGAAATGGGATAAAAAGGACAAAATTAAAACGATTTTTTAGGAACTTTTTGATCTAAAATCACTAAATTTGAAAAATTTATGTTGTTTTTAATATATTAATTCTCGGTATAAAATTTTTTAAAAATTCAATTTTTGAAGTACCAAGAAAAGTTGAAATAAAAAAAGAAGGGTGTCATCACTATTTCGATAAGAGCTAAAAACTTGAAATTTGATGTGTGTTACTTTTATGACAGCAATGCTGGATAAGAATAGTTTTGAGCAGCGTGGGATCCAGAGGCAGGGCGAGCTCTCAGCCGGTATATCTATAAAAATAAATACATTTGAAGCAGAATAGATCAATTTTACAAGAAAAATATATCTTATTTATATACAGAATAGATAAATACTAGTATATAATAAATTTAAGTATATTTTTATATTTTTCCTCTGACCTGAATTCTGAATATCAAGATGAATAATTGTATTTGCACCAAAATAAGAGAGGTTTATAATATAAAACGGGAGGACTGAACCCCCCCCCTTCCCACGGGTGCCAAGTGAGTAAAAACCTTTCGTTGGTTTCTATCTATTGTGCTTTCAATGTTTTTTGATAAAACAAATTGAATTAAAAGAAATTTAAGAGGTTTCTAAGATTCTTCTTTTTCAAGAAAAGAACTGCCAATCCCAATGTGCTCGTTAATGGTGTTTGGCTACCAGAAGAAGAAGAAGAAAAGGGAAATAAAATAAGAAAAAAAATCGAAAACAAGCAATCGCCATTTTAAATCAATTGATAGATATATACAATAGAAAGTTAGTGAGATGGACTATACTTTAAAATCCAATAAAGTTCCGATTTCGACTATTTATTAAGTCATTTTCAGGGTTTAAAATCTAACCAGTGATTAAATAAATAAATATTTGAAAACGTGAACAATATAAACATGAAAGAGTTTAAGGGAGAGTGGGCTAATTCTGCCACTTTAAAAGGAAATTATTTATTGTCGAAATATTTTGTATTTTGCCGAGTGTAGTATTGTACGATTGATTTATTGATTTTTTATTGTTGCTCTGAGATTGATATTCTTCTGGAGCATAAAATAAAATGATATCACATAATATACATTTGTTCTCAATAAGAGTAATAGAGACCAATTACTATATACAGTCAACAGTCGATAATACAAAATCCAAGGGACTACAAGAAAAATTCGATTTATCGAGACTTCGAATTATCAAAAAGTTTGAATTATCAAGAAGAAAGAAAAAAATTAGAATAATTAAGAGTTTTTATTATATTTTTGAAAATATGTATGAACTTACATAAATTTTATATATAGCCTCAAGTAAAAAAGTAAAAATAATGAAAATGACAAAAAAGAACAAAAAAATTACATATCGAGCCTATCAAAATTCATATGTACAAATAAAAGGAACCAAATCCTGAAAATTAATAACTCCATCAGGTGTTCCACAAGGGAGTCATCTTGGTCCTTTATTATTTCTCTTATTTATTAATGACTTACCTTATATAATTGAATTTTGTAATGTTTTGCTATTTGCAGATGACATAAAATTATATCTGGAAATTTCAAGCATGCAAGACTGCTTAAAGATGCAATCTGATTTGTATAAATTAATGAACTGGTGTAACGCGAACCTGCTTTTCCCCAACTTTGAGAAGTGTCTCACCATTAGTTTTTCGAGATCCACTAACCACATTGTTTTTGATTATTTACTTAAAACTAACACTAGATGTGGAAGAGTCGACTCTATTAAGGATCTGGGAGTGATTTTCGATTCTAAACTCACATTTAATTAACATTTAGATTACGTTATAGGCAAAGCAAATCAAACTTGGGGATTCATTTTTCGTAACGCATCAACAATTTGGAGGCCTATCGGAAAGATTAACATGGACAGACTAGAAGGGAATTCAGCACAAAGTTATGAGACAATTGGCATTCCTTCCGGCAATCCTATGTCAAGGTTTGACCATGATTATGCTTCTACTGCTGAAACTTTCCGTCTGCCTTCTGTTTCTTCTTCTATGATTGCTTCTTACGTTTTATTTTTGTATATGATTAAGTCCAACCAGGTGAAATGTTCAGAACTTAAAAACCTGTTTCCTATACACAGTTCAAATTATATATTAAGAAACAGATTACCATTTTATCCAAGAGATGCCTTGCAGTAGGCACTCTGAAGCAAATCCTGTATTCAGACTATCTCAATGTTACAATAATTTGTCACAACGACTGGATAATCTTCTGGATTTCTCATTAAGTATTAACAGAGCTGGAATTTTTATCAAAAGCTAACATTAATCTATGAGTGAACATTATATTGTATATTGTATATTATGACGTAGGTATTATTAGTATTGTTAGATTTTATGAGTTATTTAAATGTGATATTTTGTTTTTGTTTTTGTTATTACCTTATTTATAAGCTATTATAATGTATGTATGTAATAATATAATGTATGTATTATAGCTTATAAATGCCGTTGAAATAAATAAATGAATAAATAAATAAATAAATAAATAAATAAATATGTATTAGCATTGCAATAGATAATAAAGAACATTACGCGGAAGAAATTAGGAATAAACATTGCTAGGAAAAAAATCGAATTATAAAGAAAGGAATTGGCCTAGTTAGAATTATAGAACGTTCTCTCTATTGTTACGAAAAGGATTTCGAGTTATCGTGCCTATCAAAATACACAGCATTTTTTCGATTTACCGAAGTTAACAAAATAAACAAAATACAAAAGAAAGCAATCAACAAAAACAAAATTTAAATTACTTACAGAAATAAGCACAAATTAAAAGCGCCTTGCCAAATGCCTGAAATGTATATTCCTAGCGTAGCCTCTTATTTAGTTGCATATCCTGTGAGCGACAGGCGTTCCCATGAAAGTATTTTTCTTAAATTAAAGCATCGTTCTGATTCAAATGAAACTTTTCCATCTTGTAGTGTGTATCGAAAGAAGCTTCTGCGATTTTACCCATATTAGTATGAGTAGATCGCAAGTTATGAATATTTGAATTTTGATGACAATTCGAGATAGATTTTATTACATAGTGAATAACTTTGTCAAAAATTCAATCAATTTATTTATTTTTAAAAATCATTTTTGGTTGCATTTTAATGGAAAAATTTCTAAAAAAATATTCAAAATATCTTTAGCTAAGTTTTTCGGATTAAAATATTAAAATCCTTTTTACAAATTTGTTTAATCCTTCGATTTTTTTATGATATTAAAAAAAAAAAACTACCCTACAATACATGTATTTTAAGCCGCGGTAAATCACGGGTAAATAATATTTACTATATATTTTTTTTGAAATAATTAACATTCCTATATTCGGCTCCAACTTCTTAAAAAATCAATGTAGGTAGGTACCTACTTCATTTTTTTCAGAATCATCGTCTTGGAATATACATTTCAGAAAAAATATGTAGAATAATGTTCGATAAATTTTCATAATTTTTTTTCAAATTGTTAATTTAAATAATATTTTCCATAAGTGATTATTAGTGGCAAAAATTTCGGAAACTGATGTAGTTAGCAAATTGGTGAGGTAGTGGATCGACTGATGAAAAGGTGTTGAATAAACCCTCGAAATATTTCCAATTAATAATCAATTAATTATATAACCGAATGTTTTCTACATTTTATTCAATCGCGAATCAAATGTAGGGAATTTTTTCAAATATTGAGTGAAAATAATATCTGAACTTATATATTTCTAACTTGAAATAACGATTTTTAATAAATTATAAAATGTATTTAATTAAAAAATTTTAGGGTTTAATTAGTTTCAAAAATTAAACAAATAGAGTAATTTAAGTTATTTAACACTATTTATTAGATAATTTACTAGCCAGTTTTGTTCATCTCTGGTAGACCTTCTTCAGTAGTAAATTTCGTTCAACATTTAGAATTTGTCACTGTGTACTCTGTTTAAATCATATTCTAAAACCAGAGACAAGTGTTTATAATCATTATTTTATTTTTTTAAATTCGTTGAAATATCCATGTTAAATTAAAGATGAGTTAGTGACAAATTCCAAATCTTGAACGAAATTTACTACTGAAGATGGTATATCAGAGATGACCGAAACTGTCTAGTAAATCTATGAAATAAATAGTGTTAATTAACTGAAATTACTCTTTTTGTTTTATTTGAGTGACTAAATAAACCCTAAAATTCATCAAATTAAATTCTACATAAGTAAAAGTCACTTAAGTTTTGGAAGAATCTTATTAAAATATTCAATTAAATAAAATTACTAGAAATAAACAAATTTTTAATTACATTCTTGAATATGATTTTTTTGTCACAATTTAGAATCAAAAAACGTACCATCAACCAGTATTTCTTGTTCGAGGATCTCGTGGTCCAGGACCGACAATTCTTCCTAAATTTGAATGGAATGAAGAGATTTTAAAACTTCACCGTGAAGGAAGTTTACGTGACATCATGTATGGAAAAGAAGAAGAGAAAAGATTCTTAGGCTTGCCTTATCAGCAGCCAACAGCCGAGGGGTTCTCTCCCCGTTCCGATGCTCCGAATTGCTATCGAAAATACCTATAGAACACAGCTATCAATTGATCGCTCCTCAAAGAAAACCAGGTCTTGGCATTTTAATTTTTAGATATCTATAATTATAGTACAAGGTATAATAAAAATGTACCCTGCTATTCATTTAGGCATTCAAACAACATACAACCGACCTTGCTACTCGGGAAAGTGTAGACGATGATGGAAGGGTCCCCAAGTTTCTGGATTTAATATTTTTGAACTGAAACTTCTTTCTCTTTCTTTCTTTTTTTTGTTACAATAAAGGGAAAATAATTATTTTAAAACCCACTAATATTTAATGACAAATAAAATTTATTAAAATTAGTAAATTTAACTTATTATTTTTGCAATGAAATTTTCTCTGGAGAGACACGGACTGGTAGAAATTTTAATTGAATGCAATGGAAGGCAGTCCAGGGGTAGTGAGGAAAGAAAAAATTAACACATATCAAATAAGGTGTAATTTATTGGAATCCTTCCTCCTTTCCTTTCAAACCGACGTTTCGGAGGATTTTCCCCTTCTTCTTCAGGATTTCAAAGGGTCAATGAATGAAACAAATAAAATGTTTCCTTCTTCACTCCAAAAAAAATTGTTTTCTATGCCTTTGTTAAAAAAGAAGAAAGTTTTGAACATTACTGTGGAGAGAAGAAGGAAACATTTTATTTGTTTCATTCATTGACCCTTTGAAAACCCTGAAGAATGAGGGAAAATCCTCCGAAACGTCGGTTTGAAAGGAAGGAGGAAGGATTCCAATAAATTACACCTTATTTGATATGTGTTAATTTTTCTTTCCTCACTACCCATGGGCTGCCTTCCATTACATTCAATTAACTTATTATTATTTTAAAAAATCCGCTAATATTTAATGACAAATAAAATTGATTAAAATTAGGAAATTTAAATTATTTCAAAATTGATAGAATTGAATCGGATAATTATCGGAAAAGAGGTTTTTTTTTATTTAATTAGTTTTTTCCTCTTATTAAAAACAATGACTAAAAAGATGATCAAGGACAGTCGATGGTGGAGAAGTAATCTCCGGAATCGAAGTTCAAATACAATGTATACATTAATGTAAAATAATTGGTTTAATAAAATTTATAAAAAAAAAAAATTATTTCAATAACATCTACGGCTAAAGTTTCACTTCCCCGTGAGCTCAAGATGTTAATGAGGCTCACATATTATATTTTTTTTATCCTAGTAAAATTGTTCCTAATTTCAATTAGAATAAAAAGACATTGACAAAAAAAGTTTTTTGTTCACTTTTTACTTAAGGCCACAAAAAGAAAGAGTTAAAGTACACATATGCATATTTATTTAAGTACAATTTTTCATTCTATCATACAATCTTTATAATTAAAAAAATATATCTTACTTATGAAAAAAAATATTTGCTGAAGTTCACTGTGAGAGGGGATTTATTGGCGAAAATGACTATAGGCGTGACATCTCTTCGGGATACACAGAACTAATGATTACATGTGAAATCAGTAGAGTTCATTCATAATTCAGGGTGGGGCGCTGTCACTTCTTTATTTTAAAAAATCATAACACTAAAAGTATTAGAGTATCAATCCAATTATTTTTTCTGTGTACAGGGGTACATTTGAAGTTTTTTATTTAATTGAGTTTTAAAAACTACATCTCGAAGTTGGCCCTCGCCAATACACTGAAATAGCCGAATTTTGAAATTTCTGTTCACTTTTTCGATTGAGATGTTTTTTCTAATCAAACTCGAAGAAATGGATCTGGGGGATGTGTGGTTCCAACAGGATGGCGCCACGGATCACACGGCACGAACTTCCATGAATCTCTTACGGGACACTTTCACAAACGGCTCATCTGTCTTAGGTGCGATTGCCAGATTTAGCCCCCTGTGACTATTTCCTGTGGACCTACCTTAAATCTTTGGCTTACACGAATCGCCCAAGAACCCTTGGTCAGCTGAAGGACAATTTCGTGTTGCTATTGCCGACATAAGCACAGATATGCTGACAAAAGTGAACCGACATTTCAAAATTCGGCTATCTCAGTGTATTGACGAGGACGCTGGCCACTTTCGAGATGTCGTTTTTAAAACCTAATGAAATAAAACTTTAAATGTACCCCAATATACAGAAAAAAGAATTAAATCGATAATGAAAATACTTTTTGTGCTATGATTTTTTAAAATAAGGAAGTGACCGCGCCCCACCCTGTATGTTTATTTTAAAATTTATTTTAAATTAAGTTTCATTCCCATTGTGTGTGCTGCCATCTAGTTCTCAAGTAAGTAAGGTTTCCAATACAAACATACAAAATAGAAAAGATGGTTTATTTCGAGAAAAAAAACTTCGGAATCGAAATTTCTTTTGAGGATGGTTCAATTAGTGAACTCGATTTTAAGTTTAGCGTTTCGATTAAAAATAAAAAAGAACTATTTTATGTGGCGTCCTTAAAAATCAGTAGACATTAAAAAAATTCCGAGTTAGTGTGTGGGTGGGAAAGGGTTGGTTGGCTCAGGGTTAAACTAAACATAAATCTAATTTTATCGGTGTCCATCTAGATCCGCCTCTATGGGCTGATAACGAACCGGGTTTTGATTCGCCGATTGATCTTGTCGTAATGGAAGTAATACAACGACGCTTACCTCGCCTCCAGTTCGAAAGTCTTTTTCATCTCGCATTTCCGCTTAAAGCAAAAAATATCGATGGTTATCGTAAGTAAAGCTTATAAAATGCAATTCAATTTGCTTTTAATTAAAAAAAAAAATCACGATTTGAACACTTTCATTTTTTTAATTCAATCTCAAAAAATTTCATATCCGTTTCATTTTCTTTATAGAATAAATATATAGATTGGATAAACTGATTAACAAAAATATCGTTATAATTTAGAAGGATTTCAAGTTTTTTTTAGTTTAAAAAGCCTATATTAGATTCTAGATAGAGATTACCATAAAATGCAAAAATAGTCTCGATTGTTTTATTGGAGAAAATGACAGAACTAATGATTACTTGGGAAATCAGTCGAATTCGCTTGTCCTGACATCTATTGGTAAAATTTTATCAGGGAAACAAAATATTTTCTCCCATAAGAATAATAGTTTTACTTCTCTGTTAAGAAGCGCATTTAGTAATTGCTGATTTTTGCCAATAGTGAATTGGTTAGTTATCTTTGGAAAATCACATAGGTGACTTCTAATAGACATTTTTAAATGCTAGAAAGGTTGTATTTCAACTCCTTGGGAATTGATTAATAATTGTCCCGATTTACTTTTTAAATCTGGGTTCAATTCAAAAGAAGGTTAATAGGTACCGCCCTTCTGACAGCTTGGATTCATTAGGAAATAACCTCGTTATTTTACGAAGAATTCTAATTCTAAAATTACTGCACGAATCGAAATGTTGGTGAAAAAATAAATTTTATTTCAATTTTATTTAATTAATCTTGGCTGTAAATATCATTAGCCTTTTTATCTGAATTTAAAATTAAAAATAATGTGTAAATTATTATCCTGTTTTTAATTAACAAAAAAATTAGAGGACAAAACTCGGTCTGCTAGAAATTTCATTTCTTTTGAAAAAGATAAATTTACGTGTTTTAGAATTTTTTCTTAATTTCACAATGTTGAAAGAATTGGTACTAGGACTCTTTCTTTCACCGTATTTCTTAAATGAATTTAATTTTAAAAAATTCAGGCTAATTGCACTTGATGAGATCCTTTACAGGAATACTTTATATCTTGCACCCCATGATAAATTTTCGACCCTACGAATTTCTCTGTCGGCTGTAGCACAACCGAAAAGAAAAAGCTAGCGTCACTGCAAATATTGAACATATTAATGTTATACAAAATGAAAACTGGTGTGTGCACCACACGACTTTCACATTAGTTTATCATTCAAATTACTTCAATTTGTGTTTCCCCCAAGCCGTTTTGAGAATACCGGAAAAAAAGATCAAATTACAAAATACCAAAAATCTCCAAGTAAACTACTTGTACTTGTACCAGTTCTTTGATTTTATGTAAAATCTTGAGGAACTTCTTCTAGCCTCTAGATAGCTTAAGTTCCAAATCCTAAATCTCTTCGGCTTACCATTTACGAGATATGAAAGTTTAAAATATTTATTTTGCGACACTCCTAATTTACATCATTTTCCTTTATTTCAATCGGATTAAAATTTAAACACGGCTAATAACTTGTGACTTATAACAGTTGATAAGTCTACCAATTAAAAAAAAATGTTTGAACCGTTTTTGAGAAAATCACAAAAACTTAATCTTTCATGTAAATGTCAACCCCGTAGTTCCGATTTTAAACGCTTGCTGTACTCTTTCTAGCCTATATCGAATAAGAGTTTCGAATTTCGTAGCTCTGAGGCATATGGTTTCCAAACGCAGGAAGGTACATACATACAAATTATATTTGTCGTCTTAGTAATTGAGTTTTTAAAAACTAAGATTACAAATATTTATGCAGTAGAGCTAAGGATGTTAATGCTTGTATAGCTTGTAATTGATTTACGAGACTATAGTTTCGAGGGCTTTGCCCTCTTCATCAGTCTATTACAATAGATTCACAGGAATTAATTTATGAATGAAAGCTTAACATCTTTTAATAAATTTTATTTATTTATAACGAGACTATAGTTTCGAGGGCTTTGCCCTCTTCATCAGTCTATTACAATGGATTCACAGGAATTAATTTATGAATGAAAGCTTAACATCTTTCATGTGGTTAGGTTAAGAAATTACACAGGGTTCGCAAGTGCACAAGAGATTACACAGGGTGCGCAAGTCAAGATTGAAATTTATACTTGTTTTATTATTTTGACTGTAGGTGGCGTTCGTGAAGTTTATATTTTAGCGGCTATTTTTAAAATAAAGCTTTCGGGAATTTCTATTTTCCGATTTAAGAATTTTTTTGGTGAATTATTGTATGATTTTAAAATTTCTAACGATTCGAAAATACTAATTTTTTAAGGGATCTAATTCTGATCTAATTAATTTAATATTTGATTCATCTGGAAAACAATGTTTCTCAGAGATTAAATGGTCTGCAAATGCACTATGCCCCGAACCCCCTTTAAACACTCTCTTGTGTTCCGAAATGCGTGTATAAATTTCAATTCTTGACTTGCGCCCCCTGTGTAATCTCTTCTCCACTTGCGCACCCTGTGTAATTTCTTAACCTAACCACATGAAAGATGTTAAGCTTTCATTCATAAATTAATTCCTGTGAATCCATTGTAATAGACTGATGAAGAGGGCAAAGCCCTCGAAACTATAGTCTCGTTATAAATAAATAAAATTTATAATTCCAGCAGAAGACACACTCTTTTATTGTCTCCTTCAATATACTGGGTTAGTTGGTGGTATTGCGGGTCGACCGCTCAGTGTCACACTTAATAATGACAACCCAGGAGAACCTGGCGAATTACGTGTTGTTTAATACTACGGGTTAGACCGTTCGGTTGGTCCAAATAATTGTGACTAGTAATCGCGCTTGATCGGACAGGGGTCAGCTATTAGAATAACACTTGAAGTAGCGAGGAGACCTAGTGAGTCTGGCCTCGAAACGTTTCAAGTGTGAGAGTCTAGAGCTACTGCTCGCCCGAATGATTCTAAATTCTCTGGTTGCTAACAGCCTCTTTTATACAGATTTGTATTTAAACCGGTTTCCAATTATTAAGGGCATCGCTTACTTCCAGGTAGAAGTCACAAAATGAAATTAACTTTTTTCATCTCTGAGATAGAAGCTCCCAAAGAGTCAGTACTCCGGCATGCGATCGCAATACTTCACATTATATCCTATATCATTACATAATATAGAGAATATACATGTGAAAGTAAATATATAAATTAGTAAAATATTTTTTGGACTTAACTGTAAGTTTGTTCATAGCAAAACTCTTAAATCTCAACCAAAACATTGTGTGAAAAAACAGGCCAAGTTCGAAAAAGTAGAGAAATCTAGTGTGTAGCCAAGTTAAATTCGCCAAGAATAATTAAGTTGAGAAAATAGTAGATCTCTCAACTTAATTATTCTTGATGATTTAACTTGGCTAGACACTAGATTTCACTACTTTTTCGAACTTGACCTGTTTTTTCACGCAATGTTTTGGTTGAGGTTTCTCTTCTTTTTGTAAGCTATGAGGAAGCCCGTTGGTCTAACGGGGTAGAATTTTCATTTTTTACCCCCCCCCTCCATTTTGAGAGGTTAGATTTTGCATTTCTAGCCTTTAGAAGACCCACAGGATATGTATTTAAAATTTTGTTGAGTTTGGTCCATCGGGCTAGAATTTTAATTTTTGACCCTCCCCCTTCACTTTGAAGGGGTTGAAAAATAGAAAGTTTGAATTTTTGGAATTTTTACTTTGTTTACGTCCCAAACTCTACTATCAGGTGAAATTTTATGATGCTGGAATTATTGGAAGTAACCTATAGTTTTTTATGACCAGTCAGTGAGTGAGTGCCAAAATTAACTATTTTCTCAGGTCCATATCTCAGAATCTATTTAAACTATGTTATTGAAATTTGGTACTCTCCTCAAGATGGATTACATAATTACATGTAGTATAATTTCAGCTTTATCTCAAATGAGTTGCAGAGGGGTCGAAATTTGCTCGAAATATTTCGTGTAAATAGAGTACAGCGTATACGGCCAAGCTAATGCTCGAACTTGGCCTGCGCACCCTGTGCACTTTGATCAAGATAAAGTCAAATTACTCACCAGCGTGCAGTCAATCGTTCACCAATATAATACCCGCAATTCATTATATATTTGATAAAATATCGACTAAAAATAATTCTCAAATGATATTTAAATTGAATTTTGATATTTTTATTTATTATTTTTGTATCATCCCTTTAGAATATTTTAAATTGAATCTTTGATTACCTATTTTATAAACAAAATTGAATACAGAGAAAAAATGAGGCATCACATTGATAAAGGAAGATTCAATTAAATTCAATTCCTTCTGTCAAATAAATTGGCCCTTTTTATTCTCTCTCTCTTTCTGCCTGTTTCAAGAGAAACCAAATAACTGTCTTTTTGATTTCTCCTCTCACTTGGTTATTTATTTATAAACGATGAAATGTAATAATATGGATATGATTTGATTTCCAACCCGACTCTTTATTTTATTTCCTTTTTTTATTTATTTTTTTTATTTTTGACAGATTGTTCTATATCTATAAGTTGTTCTATTTTCCTCTTCATACACATATACGACCGTTTAGTTGATAAAATTAAAGCCTTCTTTAAATACTAAAAGGTCCTTTTGGCTGTCAAGGTGTTTCATAATATATCAAACATTTTAACCAAGAGCCTTTTTAATCGACTTCGAAAAAAGGAGGAGGTTATCAATTCAGATCTGTTTTTTTTCTGGTTGAAATTTATTTCTCTTTACCACGTCGACCGATTTCGATGATTTTTTTTGCATTAGGTTCAGTCTAGTTCCGATTGGTCCCGTTTTTTTCATTGGTATTGAACGTTTTTTGTTATATATGTTCACGCATAACTTCTTTGTTTATGGACCGATTTCAATGATTCTTTTTTTATTCAGAAGGGAGTACCTTAGGAGTAGTCCAATATTAATTTGGTCAAGTTCTGATGATATGATCAATGACAAAATAACGTAAATATTCAATTCTTATGAGCAAATAATCAAAATTATAATAAATAAAAATATTTTATAAAAAAAAACAATCTTAAAACGTTCATTTAAAATCAGCTAACGTTTCGAGATAATTTATCTATTTATGAATTGAATTTTATTATCAATTTCTGATTCCTTCGCCCGAATCTTTATCTTACGAGATGCATGCAAGGTATTATCATAAGTCGCTATTCTTAACATCACTAAAAAGAGAAAAAAATAATTTTTAATAATTGATAATTATAAACTAGAATTGATTCCTACCACATTAGAAAATGTTGAAAATACAATAATAAATAATTTCTCAGAACATTGAATTAAGCCTAAATTAAGGTCTAGTTGTTTCGCGATAATACTAGCAAAAAGTTAATGCTAGAGTATATAGAACAGACAATGAAGGATACATAATTCATAAACCCAAAACTTTTTGCTGTTAATGTACCACTACTAGCCAATCCCGTGCTCGATTGACAAATCTGCCAACACTGTCCTAGGTTGTATATATTTTATCATAGAAATTTCAGATAAAGTACATTATAAAGGGAGATTTATAAAACAAAAAGTTTATAATAAGCGATTGAAAGCTGTTGCGACAATGGGTGAAGCGAAAAACGTCAAAAAAGTACTAAAGATAACCCACTTTATAGGTTAAACAAATGCTTTGTTGACAACTTGTTTTTAACCGACTTCAAAAAAGGAGGAGGTTCTCTATTCGACTGATTTTTTTTGTCTATGTTACCTCATATCTCTGCCAATTGTGAACCGATTTTGAAAAAAAATTGCATTGGGTTCTTGTTTATGAACCGATTTTGATGATTCTTTTTTTATTGGAAAGGGGTATCTTAGGGATGGTGCCATATTAATTTGGTCCAGTTCTGATGATATGATCAACGACGAAATAACGCAAATCTCCAATTCTTATGAGCAAATAATCGAAATTATGATAAATAAAATCTTTTATAAAAAATCTTATAACATTTGCATGCAAGGTATTATATTAAGTCACTATTAATAACATCACTAAAAAGAGAAAAATAAAAATAGTTTTTATAAAAAAAAAAAATAAAACCGACTTCAAAAAACTTAAATGCAACAAATAAAATAATAATAACTTAAAAATAAAATAAAATCCACTAAAAGGTATAAAATAATTATCTTATTTAGTTACAACTAAACGACGAAATATTAACATGAAATTACTTTTTGAAGTCGGTGCCAAACATATACATTTTATGAATCGCACTTGACGGATCTTACATAGTACGTTTGGCGGGTACGCTCATTTATAGGTATAGTTTGTTTGGCACCGACTTCAAAAAGTAATTTCATGTTAATATTTCGTCGTTTAGTTGTAACTAAATAAGATAATAATTATTTTATACCCTTTTAGTGGATTTTATTTTATTTTTAAGTTATTATTATTTTATTTGTTGCTTTTAAGTTTTTTGAAGTCGGTTTTATTAGTGTATTTTTTCACTATACATTTTTCATTATTTATTAATTAATATTATAACCAAAATATATTTGCCGCGGAATCTCAGAAACTGTGTTGTAACTATGAATAATTTTTTTTTTCAAAAATGTATTAGTTATTGTTTAATATTGGTTTAGTTTTTTATAACAATTGTAAGAAGAGTTTCTTAATTTTAATTAAATATGTATGTAAATTTTCCGTATAATGCAATGTATAAGAGTCTGAAAAACTCTATCTTTGGAATTTAATATCTCCGGAACTATATTGTTCATAAATTTCGTTTTGCAAACAATCGATGCAGAAGTATTTAAATAATAATCTATCTAAATTTCAAAAAAATCCTAAAAAAACCCATATGGTGAAACAACTACCTTAAATAATTTTTTTAAAATAAATTAATATAGAGAGGGGTCGGTAGCGCAATCGGTTAAATCACCAACTTTTCTAATCCGATTAGGAGAACATCAACCTAGACTTCATCAGTTCGATCCCAGCAAGAAGCAAACTGAATTTATTTGAAAATAATAAATAACCGGCCCCTCGGCTCGAGAAACTGACAATCTCTCGTTCTAGAAAACCTCGCGCATGCGCAGGACAAAATTTCGTAACAAGCAACCATGAATCGTGAGAGGCAAAAACAAGATTACCCCAGGTGGTAACCAATCCACCCACCCTCGAGTGGCAACCGGGAATTCAGATTCTGGGGGATCCGGACCATCACGAAGTCAAGGAAGAAACAATGGAAGAATAACACCAAAAATCCATACATACCTGGGCACCTTTAACATCAACACACTCATGTGGCCAGGAAAAATTACCTGACCATGGTACTCGATAACACGTTCCGGAAAAAGATAGAGGCGTGGAAGGTCCAACCAGAAAGAAACATCAAGCTTTGCGTGATCCAAAGGGTCCAAACGCAACAAATAATAATAATAATAATAATAAATAGTTTAGTGGAATCCAAACCTGATATCAAACAGCGAAAAGTTTTATTTATTGGTAAAATGATATAATAATTTCAAATTAACTTCCTAGATGATGAGAAGCTTCATCTATAAAATAAAGTTAAAATATAGTTCATAATTAATTAAAATGTTTACTGGTTTGCCTAACCATCCCCTTCTCCCAACCCTTCGACCCTCCCATGCTCTAATAGAGGATATAGATTGCGTAATTGAAAATTAATTAAATTTGGAA
Organism: Forficula auricularia; assembly: GCA_024734495.1. Classification (NCBI taxonomy): domain Eukaryota; kingdom Metazoa; phylum Arthropoda; class Insecta; order Dermaptera; family Forficulidae; genus Forficula; species Forficula auricularia. The sequence continues at coordinate 105,505 of JALMQS010000391.1, forward strand.
CAAAATAAACAACAAATTTAAACATCCATATTGGAATAAAAATTCCAAAAATTGAAGTAAAAAAAAACAATGAATTTAATAAATATATGATTTATTGTCTTCAATAATTGAAAACAAATAAACTACTATCTGTAATAATTACTTGCCACTTAGTTATTAGGTATGGTCGTTGTTTAGAACCCTAAAAAGGAAGAAGGCGGTTTTTGAGAAAATTGCAAAAATCGAAAATATTTCTCCTTGTCTTCCCAATGTTCATTTTCAATCAAAATCTTATTGTACTCAATATATAAGTTAATGTTTAAATTTATATAGGAATAAATCAGTGGCGGTTGGTGACTTTTCAAGCAGGGGATACTGTCCAAAAATGTACCTTTCATTTTTTTAAATTTTATTTTAATATTCGCTTTTTTTTTGAAAATTTCATCGAATATGGCTTCATTTTTGTTATTTTTCAAATTTAACATTAAATTTTTTAACAAAATATACTTTGGGACCTTCGCCCCAAACAGATACTGCCTTGTGTGTGTGAGTGAGGGTAGGAGTCAGAAATTAAATCTTGTGACTTATACTGCACACTCCTGAGATGGAAATGGACCATCTTCCACAATGAATCAGCCTGTCTTATAAGAACATCTTAGATTTTTCCTAATTCTATTGATACAACCAAGCTATGACTTGTTTATAGCTCTTAGATATTTCCGATCTTATTATATTGAGAGCTCTTTGAAATGAATTATTCCAGAGATTCCCGAATAATCTTTATTTATTCCTTTTTTGTATTATTACTATTTTAATAGTTCTTCATCTAGAACAATTTTTACACACTAGATTTCACTACTTTTTCGAACTTGTCCTGTTTTTCACAGAATGTTTTGGTTGAGATTAAGTTTTCCGAGTGCGTAAAGTAAGCATTTCTCTGAATAGCATCAAAGACAACCTTTGTGTATTTTTTGGTAAGAAGGAGCTCTTTGTGATAATTCCATGTAGATGTCCGGCACCATGAGTGCCTTTTGGGAGATTTTTAATTTCGAACCAAGAAGGGGCGTAAATTCTCATGGCTAACTCGGCTAAAAGATTCATTTGGACCAGTGGTATACCACGTTTCACATTCCCAAATTACATTTTTCTTCACAGGAATATTACAGCATGATTAATTGGGTTTCAATTAACCTATTCCTCAGACTAGCAACGGAAAGTACCTTGGGATACACCTAGACAGAAGACTGACCTGGCAAAAGCACATCAAGACGAAACGCAAACAACTGGGACTTAAACTTCAAAAATCTTACTGGCTTATTGGTAGACGCTCACAAATGACTAAAACCAACAAAATATTTATCTACAAAACAATAATAAAACCTATAGGGATATATGGCATACAACTGGGGTTCGGCAGCTAAATCCAACATAGAAATTATTCAAAGATTCCAAAACAAAGCGCTCACAGCAATCGCTGATGCCATCAGAGGGGTACTAAACACTTCTATACTAAAAGACATAGAAAGAACTTCCGTCAAAGACGAAATAAGACAACACAGCCACAAGTACCTAAACAAACTAACTCACCACCCAAATGAGTACCCTCAAGACTTAATAAATACATTACCGCCAACAAAATTAAAAAGACACAGACCAATCAACCTACCACAACTCTTCACATGACCATGCCAAACCTTCTTGAAACCAATAAATCCCACCTTAATGATAAGTCAATGGAAATATTATTAAAATCATTGTAAATCATGTCATTTTTCATTAAACTTGTAAAGAAGTTTATTGCCCGCTAGGGCAGATTGCTGATGTACTCTTGGAGACTAGTAAAAAAATTCAAAATCAAGGATACTTTTTGGACAGCATCCCCGGGTTGTTAACTCACCAACAACCACTGATATCTATCTATACTTATTATAATCGGCTTGCAAGACGACGCCGACGTGATTTTTTTAATCTTAAAACCCACTAATAGTTCATGACAAATCAAATTTATTAAAATTAGAAAATTTAAATTATTATTTTAAAACTCACTGCGGAGTCCAAGGGGTGTACATACCCCCTGGCAAGCAAGATGACGGCCAAAGACGGGCTTTGCAGCTGGTTTGTTAAATAATATGAAAATATATTGTTTGTATTTGCTTAGTCCACCTGTTTCCGGCTGATGATCCGAACCGAGAGTTGTCCTTTCGTCCTGAAATCCTTGGAGGTCCATTGGCTTCGTCTAGGCGTTATCGATTGCACCGTGTGGATTTCCACTGGCCTCGATGGGATTCCTTAGAGGGAAGCGAACATCTTATCAACGGGGATCGGTTTTCCTTGGAAGTACAACTCGTCTGGTATGATTCCAAATGGAAAGATTTCAATGAAGCCAGCCAAATCAACAGGGCAATCGCCATTGTTTGTTTTTTCGTTATATTAGCGGTAGGTTAAAAAAATTATCTATATTAATTTATTTAATTATTTTTATTCAAACTTTTGTATCGATTTTCAATAGTACTTGAAAAATTATTAAAAAAAAAATAAAAATAAAATACGGTCAAGTGCGATTCGGGTTGCATATCGAGCGTTTCATATTTAATATAATATATTATAGTACCTGAAATTGGAAAAGTCATTCCAAACACTCAACCAGCTTTATTTAAACTATATGGAATGGCTATGTGCTTAAATTTAGAATCACTAGACCGCAAAATTTTATAAATGAAGATTTAAATCTTTGTGAAACACCACTATAACCCGTCAAAAAACTACTGTGTTTAATATGTTTCACTATAAACCAACACCGCTTTCCCTAAATGAAGATTTAAATCTTTGAGTAAAATATTTAACGCTGTTAGAGTTCGTGGCTGTGATGAAACTGTATAAGATGAAGGAGCTGGTATTCATTCTGAAAATTTGGGCACAGGCACGTAATAAATTTGAATGTAGCTACAATTTTTATTTTTGACAAGGCTTGGTTCGATCACATATGTGTACCGCATTTTGTGTATAACTCCCAATTAACTGAAGATGGCCAAATAAATTCAGGCCGAAACGTTGTATTCAGGGTGTTTTATTGAACCCAGCGCATCCAATTTTGGCTGATACCTCCTCTGTCATCTAATATAAATTTTTAACGCGTTTATACATTATATCAGAGGGTTTTGCACCTCACAGGGTAGCCAAATGGTCCGAATTGCTGTTACTGGCACTCGGGGTCGATTCCCCCCTCTCTCCGATTCTTTCGTCCTTCCAAAATCCTCACTAAAGTCCTCTCACAAACAAAATTTCAAAAACTGTTTTTTTTCCTGAGCATTTTCCCAGATAAACACTAAAAATCCCCGATGCCTTACTTAGATATTAATATGTAGGTTTGCATTCATTTATAGGATCTGGCATTGATTTGTGGAAGTCTGTCTATTTATTACTACTTGGGATTATAGTCTTCTGCTACCTATGATTAAATCAATTATAAATTTTGTCAAGTCCTAAAGTCCTAGAATTGTAAACAATTTTATTTAGTTCTCACAAGCAGAGATTAGCTGAGGTAGAGAGAGGTCATACCATCCTTGTTAAGGTTTTAACCAGGTTTCCTTAACAACTTATGGCAAATGCCGGGATGGCTAATGCGTCGCTTGCTCCTGGTATCGGGTTTTGCGCGTAATTTTTAAATTACTTTTTGTCTTTTGATGGAAATCTATGGTCATGTTATTTGTTAATGAACATACATTTCTATTTTTTCTTTTTTTTTTTTTTTGTACTTGTTTATTATTTGTTAAATTGTTGAAATTAATTTGTATCGATGTTTGTTAATGTATTGTAGCTAGATTGTATTGATGTTTGGAGGACCTAGCCACCGAGGACTTGTGCCTCTAAGCAGGTCGAGGAATAAAGATTTATTTATTTATTTATTTATTTAATATCACAAGACTAAACTTTCCAAAATACTTACTATATAAATAAATTTACGATTTGACATATCAGCTAATGCCCTTTTCAATTCAATGTCCGATTACTTTTCACTCAGTCTGTAACTATAAATCCCACATGTCTTGGTATCAAACTGTATAGGTATATAATTATATATCATTATTATTGCTCAATATAAAGACATTATAAAAAAAAGGATTCGATTCCAGAGGGGGTGAAAAACAACCCTTCTGACATATAACTAAAAATAATACATTCCATCGGATCTAATAGATGACACTCTCTCTTATGTTTATCTAAAAAAAGGCTCCTTTTGATTTTGGTACGGAACCCTAAAAATAAGAAAAATAACAGTAAGTAAAAGAACCGGGAATATTTATTTCAAATAATTTATTCAATAATTCAAATAGTGAATTCTACATATATAGAAATTATTGTAAATTTTTAAATAAATAAAATAAGGAATAACAATTGAGCATCCGGCATGCAGATTCGAATCCTGTCCGCTGCTCAATTGTCATTTTTTCATTTTTTTAGAAAAGTAGAATTATTTAATAAATAATTTGACTTAAATATACACGGTTCATTTATTTAAGAATAAAAATTAAAAACTAACGTTTTAAAAACAAAAAAAAATGCAAAATTTTACCCCCCCCCCCCCCCCCCCCCCGTTTACCAAATTCATCAAAACCTTGCAATTTTAAATTTGGCGTATATGATATTTTTGTTGGGTCTCATTATATTTTTAACCATAAAATCACGAAAATTACACCCCTTTCTGATAAAACCCTTCTGCAGACCTTAAAACAGATCACAAAATCCTTAATTTTTGGACCTTATTCGTCATTCATATAAATTATTTATAAATAAAAAAACAAAAATAATTTAGAAGGATGTATTTTAAAGAGAAATAAATAAGTATTCTAAAAAAACAGTAACGGATCTTCAAACTTGTCCAATATAATTTATGTATATCCATATCCAATATACATAAACATCAATAAATTATTAAATTAGAATAATTTTTTTTTTTTTTTTTTTTTTAGGATCATGTCGAAAAAATTGTTTTTTTAACTTACATTTATATAATAAAATTTATTAGAGATATATTTCAGTGTAAAATCTTTTATTGGATAGTTGAAAACTTTTATGATTAATTACCCGCACAACAGATGATAAATTTGAAAAATGGGGTCGAAAGCCAAAAGACTTGTTAAATTAATAATATATATTATATATCATCCATTGGGAAAGTTTCCGCACATTTTCTGATAAGCTATATAAGCTACTTAAAGATAGTCAACTAAATAAATTCACATATATACACACTAATATTTTATCAATAAAATAAGAAAAAAAATTGATGGCATTCTAAAAAACTTTTGTCTATATTAGAGTGTACGGAAACTTTTGAAGCGGATAAAATACATATTATCAAATTTAAATACATGGTGATTCACACGGTCCGTGCTAGGTCTTTATTTCCCTATACTAGGACGTTATTGGAAGATTATAGAAGAATTGAAATATCAAAGCTTAGTTAAATTTTCTTTTGGTGAAGTTTTCATTTTGCGGAATAGACCGGAAGTATAATGTAAATCCAAAGAAATGAGCTTTAAATTTTTAAGTAGAAAAATGAAACATCTGGGGCATCGTTGAATACGTGTATATAGGTAATTAAAAAAATTATTTCTAAAGCTAAAATATGGCATTTTAATTTTTTTTTGGCTTAATAAATATATGATTAAAAAAAAACCGAAAATCGTAACAGCTATCTATTGAAATAAAAAAAAACATGATTAATTTTTTTTTTTTTTTTAATGCAATCGAATGCAAGAAGGGGTGTACCAGTAAAGATGCAGCCTCTATGGATCTCGAAAGACCATTGCATTACGGAAGAGAAGGGAAAGTTGATTAAGTGAGAGGGTATAGACGTAGGTGTCTATGCACTCCGGTTTTGAAGGTTTGAAGATTATAAGGGCTGGGGAAAGATGGAGGCTGGGAGAGAGTTCCAGTTCCTTGAAGTCATGGGGATATATGAATTGGCGAATGAAGTGGTCCGGCACTTTTCTAATTTGACCGCGAAAGAGTGTTGGGAGTCGGCAAAACGCGTGCTACGTGCAAAGCATGCTTTGGGGGGAATTGTTGATTTTATCTCATCAGAGCACCAACCGTGATAGTATCTATAGAAAAGGGAAAGGGCAGAGACATTTCTTCGATGAGCCAGCGAGTCGAGGGAGTCGGTGAGGTAGAATCGTCAATTAGCCTGACGGCTCGTTTCTGAATTGCATCAAGGGTAGCAAGAGAATATTTTGAAGCTCCTCTCCATAGATGAGAGCCGTATTCGAGACAGGGGCGGATTTGGGCCTTGTAGATGGTGAGAAGTTGTGGGGGTTTGTAATTAATTAAAAAGATGTCTCTTTATATCTCGTATATGAGCTTTTATACGATAAAAGTATGAACAGTTTCGAAGATAAAGAATAAATGATCGATTTTCATTAATTTTTTTTTATTTATTTTCGATATAATATTAAGTTTCCATGAATTAATCGAAAGTGTTAACATTTTAATTTATGTCTATTATTATTACATACATTTTGGTTCCGGCTATTTTATTAGAAAATTTATTTTAATTGATTTTAAGGTAGAAGTTTTGCGACAATACTAGCAAAAAGTTAATGCTAGAGTATATAGAAAAGACAATAAGGATTCATAATTCTTAAGTCCAAAAGTTTGTGCTGTTTATGTACCACTACTAGCCAATCCCGCGCTTGTTTGAAAAATCTGGGAACACTGTCCGACCTTGTATATATTTTATCATAGAAATTACAGATAAAATATGTTATAAAGGAAGATTTATAAAACAAAAAGTTCTAAATAAGCTGTTGAGACAATGGCTGAAGCAAAAAAAACGTCAAAAAAATTACTAAACTTAGCCCAATTTTTAGGTTAGATAAATGCGTCGTTGTCAGCTTGTTTTTAGTGTAAATTTTTCATTATAAATTTTTCAGTATTTATTCATTATTATCTCAGAAACTGTGTTGTAACAATGAATTAAAATTTTCTTAAAAAATTTATTAGCTATTGTTTAATGTTGGTTTAGTTTTTTATAAGAAGGGTAAGAAGAGTTACTTAATTTTAATTAAATATGTATATAAATTTTCCGATATCCCGTATAGTTCAATGTATAAGAGTCTGAAAAACTCTATCATTGGAATTTAATATCTCCGGAACTATATTGTTCATAAATTTCGTTTTGCCACCAATCGATGCAGAAGTATTTAAATAATAATCTCACAAAAATCTTAAGAAAACTCATATGATGAAACAACTACCTTAACAAAAAAAGAAAAAAGAAAAATGATCAATTGTCCGGTTATTTTTACTGTTGAGTGTATATTGAGAGCTTTTAGAAATGGATTATTCCAAAGATTCCTGAATCATCTTTATTTATCCGTTTTTTGTATTATTACTATATTAATAGTTCCTCAGCGAGAACAATTTTTATTCCACTAAAACTCATATGAACTTGTTTTTAACCTGCTTGAACCGGAAGATACACCAGGTAGGGAGTTCAAACCTATAAGCACCATTTTCGGTAAAATTATTCATTTTAATTTCCCCTTGAAACTATGCAACAATTTTATTTCATTTCTAGAACTAATAGGTATCCTTTTCAAAACAAAAAAATGTGTGTCATTTTCTTTTTGTTAATTTCTTTTAGGAAGGAAATGAACAAGCCTATCGTTTCGAGGCCTTGACAAATTATCTTGAAAGTCTCAGTTTTCATGGCTCGAAATATTTCCCGATTTCGTCCATCATTTTGGACATCTTCGAGGACGCTGCAACCGATCATCGTTATTTCACTTACCTCGGTAAACAGACCTATCACGGGAATGAAGGCGGCGCAGACGTTATTTGGATTGTCTATGACCAGACAAATGTTCGCATAAGGCAGGAAGAGGTCAGTTATTATATACTTAATCGAAATACCGATATTGATTTATCATAATTTTTTCTTTGGAGCTATTTGGGCTAAGAATTTGAAATTTTCCATCAAGGCTAATTTTAAGACGAGAATATACTCAGATACTCACTAAGATTTATTTATTTTTTTATTTTTTCTATTCAAATATTCCAAGGCCAAATCTAATAAAAATTGTCATTGAAAAGATTTTATATTGCAGAGAGTGTTGATTGATATGAAGAAATTAATGAGGTTGTCCTCTGCCTGATGAAACTATAGATATTATGAAAAACATTTAATTCGTTGATTTTATAATACAAATTCAAACTGAATTATTTCCGAAACGATTTTTCCGAGCAAATAAAATATACAGAACTATTTTTGTAATGAATTTAATCATTTACAAATATTATTTTAACTATTTTTGTCTATAGAGAATAGAAAATGAGATTTATTTTGAAATGAATAACTATAGGTACATATCTATAACGAATATATAAATACGTATATAATAATATATATAAAAAATTAAATACAATTAAAAAAAAAATCTTCAAACTTCTAATAAAATCCAATCCAATTCAATTTCTCCCTTTATCAATGGAATTTTAGATAAAGTTGCTTTTTCAAATGGATATATTCAATTTTGTATTTGGAATGATGTAGATTCTAGGCGAGGGGTGAACCGCGATTGGAATTAGGTGTACACCGTCTTTGTAATTATTTGGAATTACTTTGGAATTCATTAGATTATCTATTGTCATCTATTGTCTTCTACTTGGAAATGAAAGTGGAAGTAGGTGTACACGATTTTATGTCGCGGTTCACCCCTCGGTTCTAGGTGAACTATGTTACAAAGGTAAATAGAAATCTTAAGATATACAAATTATTTTGTTAAACCTACCTAAGTAATTTATCTCTTAGGATTTCTTTTTACGAATATATTCAAAATATTTAATTTCTTTAGTTTTGCTTTTATATTCTATAGAAAAAACAACTTTTTTTCTTTTTTCATTATCTAAAAGTCCATTGATATATAAAGGGAGAAATTCTTATGAAACGTTTGGATTTTATTAAACGTTTGAAGATTGTTTTTAAAAATGTTTGTATTTATTTTTAATTATAAAACAATCAATCAAAAAATTTCTATGCATATAGATATATAAATTTAATTATTTGTTTGACCTTCATCATGAGTCTTTTTTTAATTAGAAATACTGGATCTGTTATTTCTCATGGATTCAATTACCAGATTGGATATTTTCGTTTTGTTTTGAAAGTAAGCTGGTCACATGACAGACTAAAACATCCGATCGGGTAATAACACATACAATATTTATAATTAAAATACCTTCGAAATTATTGTCTCAAAAAAATAATTTGTCCGATTTGGCGTAGAATGCCCCATAAATATATATTTTTATCAACCAGATGACAACCTAATTGATTTTTCTTTTAAAAATATTCTCTATTTTTTCTCATGGGTTTTCAAGACCGGTTGGATTTCGGTAAATTGGTTTTGTGTTGATAGTAAAAGCTGATTAATGTTATATTCAAGTTTCTAAATGATATTTATTTGCACCAAGCAGAGGGCAACCTTATTGATTTCTACTTAAGAATAATATAATCCGCCCCTTTACAATATTACAAACACCCTCATTTGTTCCTTCTGTTTATTTATTTGTTTATTTGTTGTATTACCTTATAGGGCATTTATCGTTTCTCTCTCTGTGTATTCAAATTAAGGTCAAAGAAGACCTTCAAGAAGCAATTGCTAGCTAGCTTCTTCGTGGGTGGTTTTATGACTCATTCAATAAAACATAGTGATTATGTTGCTAGATGAGCGTCGTATTCCCAGATCGAATCAAATATGGATGCGGGGGGAAATTTTCTTATATACTATTTAGATAAATGAAATTAAATACTTATAAAATAGGCCTTCCTTTTATTCTAAATTTTTAAATAAATAATTTGGCGATTGAGATTCTATGAGATGTTGAAATTTTGAAAAAAAAATTTCATAAAATTCAAAAACATTTACTTATTAGTAAAGATTGTGGTGTTAGTGCAAGGTGAAACATCTTTAATAAAGATAAGAGTAAATAAATATTATATGTAATATCCTTAACTCATAGTAAATGAATATTATATATAGTATTTATTTACTCTTATCTTTATTAAACATTTACTTGTTAGCTGAGTGGATTTTGAATAGACAGTCCGAAATTCAAAAAAGAAAGGGAATTTAAACTATCTTTTTTATTTAAAAACCGACTTTTCGGAGATTTATTTCCTCCTTCTTCAGAGTATGTAATCAATTAAAATGGTATTTAGCCATCAATATAATCAAGACTATTTTGTTAAGGGAGAATGGTGTGGGTTCTTGGTGAAACATTTTAAATAAAGTAAAGAAAATTTTGAAATTTTACTTACTTAACTCACAGTTTTCTTAGTTAACTCTTCGTTTTCCAAATTAACTAGCTGTTTACATACTTACTTTGTTGATTTCATATTTAATTAACTGTTTTCATACTTAACTCTCAGTTTTCTTAGTTAACTCCTTGTTTTCCTAGTTAACTAGCTGTTTACATTCTTACCTTGTTTATTTCATATTTAATTAGCTGTTTTCATACTTAACTCACGGTTTAAATACTTAACTAGGGTTCAAATACTTAACTAGAGTTCAAATACTTAACTAGAGTTCAAATACTTAACTGCGGTTTAAATACTCAACTGCGGTTCAAATACTTAACTCTCCGTTTTCTTAGTTAACTCGCTGTTTACATACTTACCTTGATGATTTCATATTTAATTAGCTGTTTTCATACTAAAATCACGGTTTAAATACTTAACTATCAATTTTCTTACTTAATTCCTCGTTTTCCTAATTAACTCGCTGTTTACATACTTACCTTGATGATTTCATATTTAATTAGTGGTTTTCATACTTAACTCACGGTTTAAATACTTAACTCCATTTTTCTACTTACCTCCTCGTTTTCATACTTAACTGCTCGTATTTTTACTTAACTTTTCGTTTCAATAATTAACTCCCCGTTTTCATACTTTACCTTCCGTTTAAATACTCAACATCCCGTTCCCATACACTTCAAAAAAAAAGAGGTTCTCAATTCGAATAAATTTTTTAATTAAAAAAAGGTTCTCATCATTTTTTTTTTTTTAGCTTCACAAATTCAGCTATTTTTCAAAAAGTCATATTGAAATAATTAAAAAAGAAATTGTTCCGAGTTTCAAGCGGAAAGTGTATTATTGTCTATAAGATGTATTAAATAAATAAATTACCTGCCTATCAAATAAAACAAGTCTTTTTTCTTCTTTATTTTAATATAAGCATTTTCATTTAATCATTGATTTACATGTATATCAGAAGGGTTTCATATCTAAGTTAAACTACTTAGATAGGTAGCAAGTTTCCTACTTGGTTTGGACTCTGCTTAATCTTGGAAAAGTTGAATTGATTATTATTTTTTCCCCTTTTATATGATATTAGATATAGAATATATATATATGTGGAGATAGTGCGTTCAGCTCCCGAGGCGAGGACAAAGTGAAGGTAACTTTTGAATCCAGAAAGAAGCCCTTAATTAACAAAAAATTTGAAATATTCAAATTTGGTATATTTGGGATCAGACGGTCATAGAGAATTGAAAAAAGTAGTTATTAATGAAAAATTTCTTTAAGCTGTAACAGAATCGACTTTCATGTCACGAATCATCTTTTCGTTTCCTTCACTTTTTTAACTATTTTTCTTACTCTAATTTCTGAATTTATTATTGAATATAAAACTAAAGATTTGAGCATCTTATTTTGAAAATAGTTGGAATGTTTTTCAAAAAATCAGCTTGGATTCAGATTAACCAAGATGTATTTTAAAAGAGAAACTATTCAATCAATCTTTAGGACAAATTCTAAGATTTTAGTAGAAATATTATTAAATTGCGTGAGGGGATTCATCTGACATGTGAGCTGACTGCCCGGAAAGCATGTTAGTTCTCAGGTTCGGCTCCTGAGGGGATGAATCCCCTCTGACATCCCCTAAAGGCCTGTATGGGCTGGCCCCTCCATCGTGAAAAGAACAGAGTAGAAGGAAAAGAAGCCGGGATCACGAGCCAATCTCAGAAACTTAGATACAATTCAATATCCAATTTACTAAGGTTTTAGGGGCTTCGAGCAGTGGTAAATTCTCCGCGCGATAAAATTGTTTGTATAATAGAATCAAGAACATTATATTACAAATGTTTTATATTTCTGTATCTACTCGTAATATTTTTAAAATCAAAGTTTAGATAGTATTGATTTTGTTAACCATGAGAAATTCAACGAGACAGACGTTTCGTTTGCTTGCCAGTCTGACCTAGACTTTAAAAGAAATAAACAATACAAAAATGAATTGAAAGAGAAAAATAAAAATGAAAACACTTTAATTAATATTACAATAAATAATGAAATGATAATTTTATTATTATTATTAAACTGAGTTTTTTTGATTTTTGATATTTTAAGAAAAGATTTTCACATTTATATACGAAAAATAGAAAAAGAACTTCCGAAAATGAACTTTATTTCGCAATATAAGGGAAAAAAATAATATTTGAGAGAAAGAATAAAAATTGTTAAATCGTTAATAAATTCTGAAAAAGTCCTTGATTTTCCAGCCTAGTGAAATGCACACAATGTTTCTTCCTTAAATACCAATAGAAAGATTTCGATAGAGGAATAAAAAATTTCTTCTGTTATTTAATCTTATTTCAATAACCTGATTTATATAGAGCAAAAAAATTATACATAGTTTGGTTAATACATATTCGGAAATAAAAACAAAATTTTCCACTGTACAGAGGGTGAATACACCAATAGGTTGAATTCGATAGAGAAATTTCATTTCATTTTTAAGATTTTTTAAAATTATTTTAATTTTCTGATTTATAGAGAGTAAAAAATTAATATAATTTGGTTAATAAATTCCGAAAAAAGTAAAAATTTCCTACCCTTGATAGGGTGAAATGCACCCACCCAATGGCCGCTTCTCTAATCTCGATAGAAAAATATCGAAAAAGGAATACAACTTTAATTTGCAAAGAAATTTTACCTTGTTTCAATATACATATTTATAGATAGAACAAAAATTATAATTTCTTTATATTAAATCCGAAAAAAATCAAAATTTTCCAGTTTAAAGAGGGTGAAATACACTAATAGTAAGTAGTCCCTTCCTTATATATCAATAGAGAGATTTCAATAGAAGAATAAAAATTTCATTTCCTAAGAAATTTTACCTTATTTCAATAGTCTAATTCACTAATTTATAGAGAATAAAAATTATAGTTTGGTTAATAAATTCCAAAAAAATCCACCCTAGAGAGGGTGAAATCCACATATACCGGTAGATCAAATTTGATAGAGAAATACAATTTAATTTCAAAATTTTTAAAATAGAGAGAATAAATAATAAATTCAGAAAAAAGTTAAAATTTCCTCCCCTAAAGAGGATGAAATCGATCCAATGGTCCACCCTTAAAACTAATAGATAGATAGATTTCGATCAATTAGATAAATTTCCATAGAGAAATAAAATTTAATTTTCAATGAAATTTTACTTTAATTCACATAATCAGATTTATAGAGAGAACAAAAATTATAATTTCATTAATAAATACCGAAAAAACATTAAATAAGAAAGAGTTTGGATTTTATTGTACCGGGATTTTTGTGGGTCAGTTGGGGGTTTTTGATAGCCAAGAGGGAAATTTTATTTAGAATATTCTTTTTGACTTTATCGGTTTGTGAAGAGCTTAGTCATTTTGGTTCGTGAAATACACAAAAAATAGTCCTCCCTTAAATACCAATAGATATTCTTCTTCTTCGAGTGCCATACCCGAAACGGGTGTCGGCGCCTCTCCACATATACCTGTGTTGAGCCTGTGTTTAGTTGTTTTTACACAGATATATGGGACCTACTTTTTAACGCCGGTTCCGAACGGCTAATTTGGAGAGGTTGAATAGGCAATTATACTCTTGGTAGGTTGCCATTACTTTCCAAGAGGAGGCGACTGCAAATATCTTTCTGCCGAGACTCGGTCTCGAACCAGCGATCTTCGAGTCAGCGACCCGACACTCTAGCCACTGACCCACAGTCACCTCTACCAATAGATATAGATAGGAGGAATAAAAATTTAATTTCCTAAAAAAATTTCATTTGTTTAAATAGAACACTTTAGAGATATAATAAAAATTATACTTTGGTTAATAAATTAATAATATAACTACAGAGTGTTCTTTAAATGTCCTGTAGAACAGTGCTTCCCAACCTTTTTCATGCCAATGCCTCATAAATCTGAAAAATTTTATATCCCCCCAAAAATACGTTTCAGTCGTCAACATTTTTATTTCACATGTTTATATTTTATCAAAGAATAGTAAATTACTTACAAACAGATTTTAAAAATAAAATAAGAAAAACTATACAAACCATGAAGCTCACAAAACAATTTAATGAGATGGTTGCGGTTGCATGTTTTTACACAAGAAATCAATATCTGGTTCAATTGCAGAAATGTTAACTCGCAAGAAATCTTGCAAAGTCTCCGTGGAAAGGCATGATCTGTGCTTATTTTTTTATTAAAAGTAATGACTTAAATGCTGTTTCACATAGGTAGGTATGTAGTGGCAAAAGGATTTAGGATTACCAAGGCTTCTTTTGCTATAGACCAGTGTTTCTCAACCTTTTTTGGTTGACGCCACACTAAAAATATCTCGAATCATTTGCGGCACACATAAATAAATAATATATAATATATATATATATATAAAGAATATAAAAAAATGAAGTAATTACAAATACCTACTATTTTAAAGTTACAAAACCAATGCAATTTTAATTATTTGTCAAAAACGCTCGAGCACACAGGTTGAGAAACACTGTCTTAGAGACTCCAAAATCTAAACATTTCTCCGAATTGAAAATATAAAAATTTTGCTACTGAACAAACTTTCTAAGACGATTTCTTTTTATGGATTTTATTTTTCTATTGAATGATTAAAATGAAAAAAAAAGTAAAACTTTTTCACGACTTCAAATCCGTGCATTTACTTGAAAAATGTTCAGATATGATTGAATAAAATATCACCTAAAAAAAAAGATGAATGAAGACTATATAATTTAATAAAAAATATTTTTAGCTATTAAAATTTTGTTAGAAAACATTATTAAAATATGTAGTCCAAAGACAGTGTGTCAATTCCGTCCCCAACATAGTTTTAGTATTTAACTTGACTCACGCCATCATTGCAGTGGTCAAGAGAGAAACTATTGTCAGTTGTTGAGTTGGTTTGTTAATGGCAACCAGTGGTGTTAATTTTATTCATATCATAACATAGAAAAATGACTTCATAAAGGTAAGTGATTAATTATGTCGTTCATAAGTGTGATTTCCGTCCCTGCGATAACAAGTCATATAAAAGTATTTATTTAAAAAAAAAACTTTCTAGTGTTGTTTTACTTTTAGTGAATTCTAATCAATATTTTAACCTTCTATATTTTTAAGACAGTCATTGCCTATATTACCAAATCAAAATTCTCTAATCTCAATTCCGTCCCCTTGATTGTCACACCTGAATGGGAAAATCATGAAAAATTGAAAAATATTTTTTTAATTCATGAACATTATTAGAAATTGGTCTATGGATAGTTGAGACACAAAACTATATTATTATTGTTGGGGTGGGATAAAGTTATATTTTCAAATTTTTAGGTAATAAAATGCAAAATAAGTTGGATTTACTTATAAATAAATATTTATACTTTTTACTGAAAATTTTCGCAAGCATCCGCGAAAAACCTGCGGACCCCATGTTGGAAAGCACTACTGTAGAGTGTTTAGAAACTTGTCATCACATTTAAATAAATATTAATATTTTTTGCTTTTTGATTAATTAATATAACTATATTAAGATTCTTCCCTTACCTTTGGAGCGTTCCAAGTAAAAAATCATTTTTCTGAATGATTGATGTGATGATCTTGAATAAGGGCTTCATTCTTTTTTTTTCTTTATCTCTCCCTCTGCCTCTTAATTAGAATATTTCACTTTTTTTTTAAAGTTAATTTTTCTTCCAAGTTAATGTTATTGAGAAGGGTGTAAGTGTAAGAGTACTAACGAGACAGGTGGGACATTAATTATGATTTAATCTCGGCCGCTTTTTGTTTTATAGACTTTCACTTTAATGTCTGAAGGCAAATTGCAAGATGACTCAGCGAAAAGATAAAGAGGGGCCGAAGTGAGAAAAGGGTCAGTCAGAGGGTTTAGGGTGAGGGTTCGCTCGCTATTGTCAGTCAAATCGAAAATGACCTCAAAAAAGAGCCGAGGAGGGTGGATTTTAAGAAAAAAAAGGCAAAGCTGAATTTAACAAAGATTTAATGCAAATATTCTTCATTACAATAACACAATAACAATTAGCGTACTCTTTTTATTTTTAAATATTTACATAAAATCTAAAGAGAGAGTCTAGAATATTTTATTGTGATTCAAATTTTTTCGGTCTTTTTAAAAAGAATTTTTTTTTTTAATGGGTGTATAATAAGTAATAATAATTACCATGATGTCTATTATAGACTCAGGTGCACAGTCACTCTTTAATAAATATAAAAGAAAAAAAAATATTAGGATTTTTTCATAACTAATTATAATAAAATATTTTACCCCTTTAAAAAGAGATAATAATAAAGAAAAAAAATAACCAAATAATAATAATTGTAATCTTCTATAAATAAATAAAATCTTACGTAAATTATAAATTGCTTGTATATTTGCGTTTGTTAGTTTGTACCTCTCATCCATTAATTGTTCTTCTCATGACTAGATTTTGATTGTTGGCTTAGAATTAATTAATTTATTTATTAATCTGTTCACATTGTAGTTGTAAGTTCTTCTTGTACGCTGCTTGAACGTACCAGATGTCCTTTAGATCCTCCAAATACTCCGCCAATGTCAGATTTGGTTGCTCGATCGCTTTGCCTTGCATGATAATTATCGGAATATTCTTTAAAAGAAAGAAAAACAATCATTAGTAATTAAGTATATTAATTGTCTATATCTTCAAAGCAATCATTTAGTATATTTTTCGACTAAAACCCTTCTAGATTGCACATTTTTAGTGATGAAATCTCTTCAGAATGAACGACATTTATTGCGTGGAGTCGATTTTGAAGTGCTTTGGAAGAAGTCCGTTGATAGATGAATATACTAGTATATCGAAAAGTCATGTAATCTGAGATTATCTGATTAAAAATGTGCAATCTAGGTGGATTTTGATTTCCTCTTAAAAATCAACAACTCTGATGCTACTCTCAATAAAAAAAAACCTTTTCAAAAGAATATTTTAGGGCCACTATCACATTGTAAGTATTAATTTCGAAAAAATCTTCTTATATATGTTGGAGTAAAAACCCGTTTTTTAATAAGAACGGGTTCTACTAGCTAAAACGCGTTTCACTGAATACCATTGTGCCAACTAGAGTTTACATGATGTTGGCTGAGTTTGGTTCAAAGGTCTAGAATCTTCATTTTTTGGCCTTCCGCCTCATTTTGGGTGTTTATTTTCAAAAAATTTTATGTCAAAAATTACATCCTCTACAAATTTGCTTCTAATTTTTGACATTTTCGTTTAAAATTTTTTGAAAATAAACACCCAAAATGAGGCGGAAGGTCAAAAATGAAGATTCTAGACCTTTGAACCAATCACAACCAACATCATTAAACTCTAATTGCCACAAAGGTATTCAGTGAAACGCATTTTAACTAGTAAGAACCCGTTCTTACTAAAAACGGGTTTGTACTGCAACATATATAAAAATTTATGTCTGTCTGTCTGTGTGGGTGTGTGTTCCTCTTTTATGCGTTCGCGCATCGTTTATCGGATTGAGTTGAAACTTTATACAGTTGTTATTGGCACTTGTGGGAAGGTTTCTGATATAGTATCATCAACGTACATACAATAGGGGGGGGGGGGCTCAAAAAATGAAAATCTAGGCCCTTGGAAAAAAATTATAAACACATTTTTCTCAATTTCCTTTAATAATTAATTGGTTTGTTCCAAATTATTAGTTACAGGCGGGCGTGGCAGTTAGTAATTTATAAAATCAAATAATAATTAAATTCATGCTCAGTTACATATTATTTATGGTGGGGCGCGACCCTCTTGCCCATTGCTCAAAATATAATTTGGCTTATTGACGAAAATCACGATAGGCGTGACATCTCTTTGAGATATTATATAGAATCAATAATTGTAAAAACACGCGAAATGACATCTTTTGGTATAAAGTTATCAGGAAAACAAAAATTTTCTCCAGTAAGAATATTACATTTAGATTTACTTATCCGTTAAGTAGCGCCACTAGCGAGATTGCTAATTTTCGTCAATGAGCAATTTCACAATCATAGGTCATTTAATATTGATGTAAATACGGTTTGAAAAAGAAGTAGTATGAATAAGATTTTTAGACATAATTATCTATCTCAAGGGTCGCCAAACTTCTTTAATCGTCGACCCTTCAAAAGTTGCTTGACATTTTATCGACCCCATCTAACACGAGGAAAAATTATTCACTCAAAGAATCGATCTTCATCATCATAAATAAAAATATAGCTGTCACTTAATTTTAAATCTTAACATACTGGTATAGCCAAAGTATATACAGTCGACTCTCGATAATTCGAATTTTTTGATAAAATCAAAAAAATTCAGTGTATTTTGATACGCTCGATAACTCGAAATCCTTTTCGTAACAAGAGGGGGAGAGAACGTTCTATAATTCGAACTAGGCCAGTTACCCTTTTGATAATTCGATTTTTTTTAGCAATGTTTACTCCTCATTTTCCGCCTAATGTTTACCATACAGGGTATGGTCAAGTATTGTAATCGTGCATGAAAAAAGTGTTTTTTCCTTCTTTTTTTCAAAATATCTCAAAAACGGCTGAAACTATTTTGATTAAAAAAATTGAGCGAAACCATGGCATTTTCCTCTACAAAAAAGCTCTGATAAGTGAACATCGAAAAAATTACATTTTTCGAGATAATAATTGCTTTGTCAAAATGTCTGTTAGTCTGGTTGTCTGGTTGTTAGTTAGTTAATTAGTCTGTGCGTTGCCAAATTGTGTGGTCGAGCTAGCTCAAAAACTAGTGTGAATATCAAAACCAAATTTCACAGGTAGTTTTGGTCCATTGAGATTAAAAGCTGATTAGATTTTGGTGAATATCGACCCAAAATTAAAGGGGGTGAGGGGGTTAAAAATTAAAAATCTAGGCCGTTTGAGCAAACTAATACCAAATTTTGTATACATAATCAGTGGGACCCCAGAAGTCTAAAAATGCAAAAACTAACTGCCCAAAATGGGGGGGGTGTAGGGTCAAAAAATGAAAATCTTGGCTATTTACCAAACTCAACCAAATTTTGTATACATAATCAGTGGACCCCCAGAAGTCTAAAAATGCAAAAACTAACCGCCCAAAATGGAGGGGGGGGGTGTAAGGTCAAAAAATGAAAATCTTGGCCATTTAGCATACTCAACCAAATTTTGTATACATAATCAGTGGGACCCCAGAAGTATAAAAATGCAAAAACTAACCCCCCCCCTTACATGATTATAAATAATTTTAGGGGTCAGATTGTATGGTAAAGTCAAGTGGATGGCCACATCAGAACACGTCAGCTTATTTTGTTCTTTTTTGTCGTTTTCATTATTTTTACTTTTTTACTTGTGGCTATACTATATTTATATTTATATAAGCTCATACATATTTTCAAAAATATAATAAAAACTCTTAATAATTCGATTTTTTTCTTTCCGCTTCATAATTCAAAGTTTTTGATAATTCGAAGTCTCGTTAATTCGAATTTTTCTTGTAGTCGCTTGGATTTCGAATTGTGAATTGACTGTATTAAATGGCATTGGAACGACTATTCCTGATTTGAATTTAAAAGCGAATAATACAGATATTAGTAGATAATTAAAATTTAAAAAAATGTATAAATTACTAGATTAGGATTTACAAATAAAAAACCAAATACTTATTAGGAAGACTCGTAACCCGAAATCTACTATATATTTATATAAAATTATTTGCCCGATATACTCACTCACTCATCATCAAAACAGCCAGAACCACTTGACATAGAAACATGAAATTTGGAGAGGATATTACATCTATGACATAGGGGCTCACTAAGAAAGGATTTTTCGAAATTCGTACCCCTAAAGGGGTCAAAGGGGGCAAAGTGTGTTTTCACTGATTATGCGATATCTCTTAAGGACGATAAAATATCTACTTGCTTTTTACTTATAAAAATACTAAATTAAAATATCTAAAAACCAATTTCAGGATTTTTTGAAATTCGACCCCTAAAGGGGTCAAAAGGGGCAAAATATCTTTGCAATGTGTTTACACTAATTATGCATTTTCAATTAAGAACGATAAGATATCTACTTGATTTTTACTTACTAAAATTCTAAATACAAATATCTAAAAAGTTATTTCAGGATTTTTTGAAATTCGACTCCCAACTATCCAAAATGTGAGTGGGGACAAAAATTTAAACTCTCTCCGATCTCGATCAAATTTTGTAGAGTTATTCTTTATTACTTTAAGAAACTATTCCTGTAAAAATCAACTATCAAAATTGACTGTATGGGGGGATGGGGAAGGGCAAAGTATAAAAATTCTTAGTTTTTTGCCAAAGGTAATTTTTTGCCAGGTTTTAAAATTAAAAAAAAAAACATACTTTTTTTTGGGAATGGAGCTTTTTTTTAAAATGAATTTTGGAGACCTAATAATCACATGCCGAGACGCTGCCCGCCAGGACCACTTGCCCGGAGGGCCGAGCTGTGAGAGTGCGTGCCGAAGGCATGCCTGGAGCAGCTCGTATGCATATATAGAGTCTTGCTAATAAGCATTTGGTTTTTTTATTTGTGAATTCTAACTAGTAATTTATATTTTAATAAAAAATGTTTCACCTAGAACCTACAAAATAACCCCTTAATAAAATCGATTTTATAGTAGCTTTAAAATTACTTTTAAAAGTCACGAGATTTAAATCTTCTAATATCTGGTATTTGTCCTATATATAAAATTAAAATCTCTTTTTAGAGAATTGGGATTGATTGAGGAGTGGAAGGGAAAACTCTTGATGAAGGATTTCTGGTCAAGTCTAGAGAACAATGAAGGGAATAAACGAGAAGGAGGACTATGGTAATTGCACTTTGAGAACAATTACCCTCTGAGCATTATTCTCGAGTTGGACAAGCATCCCTTTGTAGACTCTATATTATCCTCAAATTCGATTTCTTAATATCATAATATATTCGATTTCATTTTAATAAATTGTCTCTTTGATTTTCTTTTGAAGAAAACAAAAATATTTTGATTAAGGTAGTTGTTTCACCATATGGGTTTTCTTAGGATTTTTTTTTTCAAATTTAGACAAATTATTATTTAAATACTTCTGCATGGATTGGTGGCAAAACGAAATTTATGAACAATATAGTTCCGGAGATATTAAATTCCAAAAATAGAGTTTTTCAGACTCTTATACATTGCACTATACGGGATATCGGAAAGTTTACATACATATTTAATTATAATTAAGAAACTCTTATTACCATTGTTATACAAAACTAAACCAACATTAAACAATAACTAATATATTTTTTAAGAAAATTTTAATTCTTAGTTACAACACAGTTTCTGAGATAATTATGAATAAATAATAAAAAATGTATAATGAAAAATTTACACTAAAAACAAGCTGGCAACAACGCATTTATTTAACCTAAAAAGTGGGTTAACTTTAGTACTTTTTTGAAGTTTTGTCGCAACAGCTTTCAATCGCTAATTAAGATCTTTTTGTTTTATAAATCTTCCTTTATAATGTAGTTTATCTGACATTTCTATGATAAATATATACAAGCTCAGACAGTGTTGCCAGATTTATCAAACGAGCATGGGATACATGTAGTGGTACATAATCAGCAAAAAGTTTTGGGCTTATGAATTATGAATCCTTATTGTCTGTTCTATATACTCTAGCATTAATTTTTTCCTAGTATTGTCGCGAAACAACTAATTTTGTTTATTGGGGCTCCGAGGAGCGGGCCGCCTCTTACAAGACAGAAGACCATTACACAAATTTATCTATAAATCTTTCACACTTTCAGCTTCAGAACAAATTAATTCAGATTCAGAGCGGGTGGCTGAGAGAGCCAGGATTAATCCTGACTCACATTTCACATTTCTTTTTTTTTTTTTGTATTTACAAAAAATAATCATACGCCATCTGCTCTATATGTTCTTCTGCTGAAAGCGTAAAAATTAAGGAGAGATCCCCTCATCGCCCTATATGTCAAATTATTTGTTGTTTTTTTGGGATATGCCCAGGGCGTTGAGGGACTATACCGCTTTATGCCACCACACTCCCTTTCACGAGAGTGTGATGGCCTCGACCTGACCCTTAAGTTTTAAATAAAAAAAATGAACAATAACAAAAGTTTTGTATATTTTCAGTATATTTTAAATTATCTTGTCATTAATTTGTTATTTCGGAATTAGTATAATGAGCTTGTTTGTCTAGTAAAATTACGTTAATATTTTGGAATTATAATACGGCATTATATATTTAAAAAGGAGTTTGTTTAAAGTATTAAACCGAATGACCCAATCAATATGAAATTATTGGAAATACTATATAAAGAAAAAATTATTAACTAAAATAATGTTATTCTCCAAAGAATTTCTTTAAATACACAGACAAGTCAAATTTAATTTTTGAAAAGTTGTCGGTATTGTGATTACTACACCCAAATACAACATTTATATAAGGTCTGTAAAAATAGTTCTAAGTGTATTTTTCAAAATCACATCTATTTATCGACGGATTGAAGAATAAAATAAAAAATATCAAATTTTAATTTTTGAGTAAGCTATAGAGATTTGAAATGAATGAAAAAGTTGGAAAAAAATCAAAATTTCAACCTATATCAAAACAATAGGATGTGATAGAATTTTTTTAAATACTAATTTCACTAGAGTAAATAAAATTTTAAAAAGTTTCAAACATTTTTCAAAATTTTCTTTACTTTATTTAAAATGTTTCACGAAGAACCCACACCATTCTCTCTTAACAAAATACTAATTTCACCATGGTCTAATGGTCTAATCGGCTAATGAACTATATATTACATACGAGGAGTTTAACCTTAAAATAAATTTTGCATGAAATTTTGTTTACATTTTGTTTGATGATTTCATATGTTTGTAATTGTTGTAATTTTTTTGTAGATTGGCTGAAGAAGTCGAAAAATAAACGACGAAAATTTGCAATTTTAAAAAATTTAACCTCCAATTAAAGTTTAAGTTCCCAGACACTAAACGGGCCCTGTATCACAATTTGTCGGGGAGCCCTTCTAATCTATATGGATAACATTTTACAAATATTTGCTTACACACGTCGGGGCACCTGTAGCCCGGGGGCCCCGTATCATTGATACGGCCAATATGGCGGTAGCTACGCCCTCGGTCGCAAAAACCATATAAGAAAAATAAATAAAATATTTCTAAATAACATTTCTGTTTATGAAGCTTAAGCCTTCGAAACTATAGTTTCCACCAAATAACTTACATATTGCTATTCATTATATATGTTGCAGTAAAACCCCGTTTTTAGTAAGAAAGGGTTCTTAATAGTTAAAACGCGTTTCACTCAATACTTTTGAGGCAACTATGTAGAATTTACTGATGTTGGTTGAGTTTGGTCCAAAGTCTAGAATCTTCATTTTTGAACATCCGCCTCATTTTGGATTTTTATTTTCAAAATTTTTTTAACGGAAATTTCAAAAATTATATCCTCTACAACTTTGCTTCTAATTTTTGACATTTTCGTTAAATTTTTTTTGAAAATAAACATCCAAAATGAGGCGGAATGTCAAAAATGAAGATTATAGACCTTTGGACCAAACTCAATCAACATCAGTAAATTCTACATAGTTAACCTCAAAAAGTATTGTGTGAAAACGCGTTTTAACTATTAAGAACCCTTTCTTGCTAAAAAACGGGGTTTTACTACAACATATACTAGCATATGTAGATTGTTATTTGCATCAAGCAGAGGATAACCTCATTGATTTCTCTTTAAGAATTGTATATATTTAATACGACAAACAATCAATAAATTCTTTCAAAATATTAAAATGGTTCAAAACAATTTTTTCATCGTTAATCTGGGTTATTATCCTACAACCCCTCATTTGTCAAATATAAAAAACTATGGTATTTAATTTTTTTCAATCCATAAATAGGATAGAAATTGTGAGAAAGAAAAATGAAACAAGAGTAGAAGAAAAATAAAAGTTTGAAGAAATTCAGTCGGGACATGTTGGGAGAAGAACGACGGCTTATTTTACATATATATATATATATATCTGGAATGGTTAGATTGTCTTTCCTTCTCCCGAGAGGCGAAGAAAATAGAAAATATAAGAAGAAACCAAATAAAAATAAAATAGGATCCGGTAAGAAATCTAAAGTGTCAGCCGATCAACAAACTTAGGCCCGGGCTAAATTTTTTCAAAAGCATTCTCGAGACTGGGAGCTTAGAATATATTTTTCAATTTAAATTCATGCCTCTTTTTTTGATAATTTACTAGCCCAAATCCAGTAGTTTATAAAAATACAGATAAATAATAAAGTGGATCAATTCTTGGAAAATAATTTATTAAAGGAAATGATTAAATAATTAAAATTACATATTTCTTATGGTGCAGGGGTAATCAATCTCCGATGTAAAAAATTTAACTAATTTAGCTTTATTTAAAATAAAATTAAGGAAACATATTAGTGATAAGTGAAAAATGTTACATAGACATTAGAAGTTAAGTTAGAAGAAATTAATTGTAATTATGTAGTATAATGTAATATATATGTATGTAAATATATTTAAATTTAAATAAATAAAAAAAATATTTTGGTACCTACTGCCCTTATTAAATAAATACAATTCTCAGCAATCTTCTATATACCTATATAAAATTTTCTATATACCTATATAAAATTCGATGTTTTTCTGATTTTTAGTTTTTTGAAACAAAATCCGTGATCCCGCGACATTTCATCCCCCGACAAAACATCCCCCGACAAAATATCCTTCAGACAAAATATCTCATGACAAAATAACCCTTCCCCGCGTGAATCTTATGAGTAATGCAAATCGACTCCGGTTTCGGTTAATATATATTAACCGAACCTCCGAAAGTTTAGTCCGGGCGGGGTGTGTTTCGAGATCCCATTTTTTTTCTAATCAAACACACATTGAAAACCGAACCAGCCAATCGTCGGGCGGGGTGTGTTTGGGGCTCCCATTTTTTCCTAATCAAACACACATTGAAAACCGAACAGCCAATCGTCGGGCAGGGTGTCTCTTTTGTATTCTCCCTTATACTGGGGAATATTTTGTCAGAAGATATTATGCCGGGGGATATTTTGTCCTTTGTATATTTTGTAGGGGGAGTTTTGTCGGGGGATGAAATGTCGCGGTACCAAAATCCGTTGAGCTTAAAAAGCAAAGATATAAACACTTTTTCATAAATATAAAGGGAATTCCTCCGGAAACGTTTGGATATTTAATAAACGTTTTGTGTTCATTTTGATAAAATCACCTACTGTATTTATTCAATACGACAAAAATAATCAATAAATTATTTCAAAATACATTAATATCAGTGGCGGTTGGTGACTTTTCAACTAGAGGATGCTGTCCGAAAAAGTACCCTTTATTTTTTTTAAATTTATTTTAATCTTCGCTTTTTTTTGCAAATTTCACCGAATAGGGCATCATTTTTGTTATTCTTCAAATTTAACATTAGTTTTTTCAAAAATATATTTTACGACCTTCACCCCAAACATATACTGTTTGTGCTTTGTGAGTCTTGGAGTCAGGAATTAAATCTTATGACTTTTTTTTTGAATTTGGTTATTAATTAAAATATACATTAAATTTAGAAAATATCTTATGTTATGAAAATCAATAAATATGATGTTTTCCTACCTGTTTTGAGTCTTGCTTTTAGCGTAAGAAGGGATAAATTTAAATATTTAAAGAAAAGATTGCTAAAAGGTGCAGAATTTTTAAAAAATAAATCAATGAGGGTGTCATCTGATTGATGCAAATAAACATATGGATCAGTGTTGCGCCGACGATAGCACTCTAAACAGCAAACCCTCACTCCCGAATAATCGAATCAATGTCGCCTCCTCAATTACTCTCGACCTAGACAAACTGAATAAATGGGGCTCTCAAAAATTTAGTTAACTTTAATTCAAACAAGACTCAATGTTGTCTAATTTCTAGGCGCGAAAATAAAGATTTCCTGATATTCACTTCGATTCGAATACCCTAAAAATGTGTGACAGCCTATCCATGTTGGGCGTCTCAGTCACATCTGACCTATCTTGGAATGAACACATCTCCTCTGTGGCGAAATCTGCAGCAAGGAAGATTGGCTTCTTATTCAGGTCCAAGCGATTTTACAAACCCCACAACTTCTCACCATCTACAAGGCCCAAATCCGCCCCTGTCTCGAATACGGCTCTCATCTGTGGAGAGGAGCCTCAAAATATTCTCTTGCTACCCTGGATGCAATTCAGAAACGAGCCGTCAGGCTAATTAACGATTCTACCCTCACCGACTCCCTCGACTCGCTGACTCATCGAAGAAATGTCTCTGCCCTTTCCCTTTTCTATAGATACTATCACGGCAGGTGCTCTGATGAGATAAAATCAATAATTCCCCCCAAAGCATGCTTTGCACGTAGCACGCGTTTTGCCGACTCCCAACACTCTTTCGCGGTCAAACTGGAAAAGTGCCGGACCACTTCATTCGCCAATACATATATCCCCATGACTTCAAGGAACTGGAACTCTCTCCCAGCCTCCATCTTTCCCAGCACCTATAATCTTCAAACCTTCAAAACCGGGGTGCATAGACACCTACGTCTACACCCTCTCACTTAATCAACTTTCCCTTCTCTTCGGTAATGCAAGGGTCTTTTGAGATCCATAGGAGCTGCATCTTTACTGGCGCACCCCTTCTTGCATTCGATTGCATTAAAAAAAAAAAAAGTGGCGTTTTGTGACTTTTCAACCACGGGATGCTGACCAAAAAAGTACCTACACTTCATTTTTTGAAATTTTATTTTAATCTTCGTGTTTTTGTTTTTGTTTTTTTTTGCAAATTTCATCAAATACGGCATCATTTTCGTACTTAACATCATAAGATTTCAAAAAAATATATTTTGGGACCTTCGCCCCAAACGGATACTGCTTTGTGTGAGTGAGGGTAGGAGTCAGAAATTAAATATTGTGACTTAAACTCCGCAGTCCCTGAGATGGAAATAGTCCATCTCCCACGATGAATCAGCCTGTGCTATAAGAAAATCTTAAATTTCTCCTAATTATATTGCTATATGTAAGCTATGACTTGTCTATAGTTCTCTTAGTTATTTCCGATCATATATATTGTGAGTTCTTTGAAATGAATTAATCTAAAGATTCCCGAATCATCTTTATTTATTCCTTTTTTGTATTATTTCTATTTTAATAGTTCCTCAGCGAGAACAATTTTTTTTTTCGACTAAAACTCGTCTTAACTTGTCTTTGACATTCTCGAAATGGAAAATATACCAGACAGGGAGTTCAAACCTTCTATCCGCGACCTTTTCGGAAATCATTCACTTTAATTGCCCCTTAAAACTATGCAACAATTTTATTTCATTTCGAGGACCAAAATACGTTTCAAAACACAAAATGTTTTTTATAGAAATAATTGAAATAACGGATAATTTTAGATCCTCCTAAAATTTTGAAGTCAATATTTATGAAAATACTCTAAATGTTTGAAATTTTCAGTGATGTGCTGCATCCACAGCATCCATGGACCGCACGTCACTGATGAATATGTAAAAGAATATCAAAACAGGCTCCAAAATTAAGAATTTTTTATTTGTTTTTGAGTTTAAAGTTAAATTTTATCAAAATTGTATAAAAAATATTTCAAAGTTATGCCAAATTTGCTACGAGGGAGGAGGGGAGGGGGCGGTTTTTGTAAAATTTTTGGAAAGGATTGGTGTCTTTTAACCAAAATGTAAGGATTTAAGATTTTTTTATTAAATATTAAATCGATTGAATAATAATCATTAGTAGAAATATTTTTTTTAATAATCGTTTAACTCACTTTAAGTCGATTGCCAAGGAAAACTGCTCGTTCGCGTTTTTTAATAATGAAGTCAGATGGAAGAAGCCATCGATGTTCTTGACACTCTTCAGCTAATGGCCGTTTACTGCAAGAGAAAAATAGAAAATTATTGAAAAATATATTAGTTTATATTTTTATTAAATAAATTGAACAACGGGAATTAAAATAACGCCATGTTTCATTTAATACTGAGACTTGAGCAAGTTCTAAAACTTTTAAATTACAAAAATCAAGTTAAAATTAGAGTATCGGTACGCTCTGTGATTTAGCGATATGTAATTATTTTGTCTTTCAAACTTTTATCAGCTCATTAACTACAACCGTTCAAGGACTTTCATTATATATAAGAAATTTGATTTTTTTTCAGATTTTAAGCATTTTTCAGCTGAAAGTATAAAGCCTAGTTGATTTTTTTTCAATTTAGATGGCACCAGTAGTAATTTTCTATGAGCTTCTGTTATTTTTTTAGTCATCATATGAGAATTCATGACCGTATCTAGAGGGGGAGGGGCACGGGGGTCTTACTCCCACTCCACGAAATGTTGAAGTAAACATTTAAATTTTAAAGTTAATGACTGAACGTTCAATAAAAATGTAATAAAAAAATACTCTGATAAAAAAAATCAATCTGGGCATCAGGGAAGTCGAGGTGGGTGAATAGCCCCCCCCCCCCCCGAAAATTAATTAACTAACCCCCCCTCCCCCGCGAAAAAATTCTGGCTACGGCCTTCAGAGAGTTAAAAAAAATGAATTAATTTTAAGAATTTTTTATTTTTATTTTTTTTTATTATTTTGATGGGTAACTAGAAAATAGAAAAATTATAGAATGAAGACTTTAGATTCAATATTAGTAGGAAGAGTGATTGGTAAATTTTTCCGAATTTGCCAATCTATATTACTAGATTAATAAAATAAATAAATAGAGCCTGGGCAAATCTCATGTTGAGATGAAACACAGTGCGCTTTTAGAGCTATAGAAACAAAAAATTTAATTAAAAAAAATTGTGCGAGCCTCATCCACGTAACCTCACGACGGAAGCAAAACTTCTTTAGGAGTAGATGTTATTTGTAAATAAAGACCAAAAAGTTAATCCCCTTAAAAATCACACTCCAAATACATATACTAGTATATTAAAAAAGTTATATTCAAATAACATCTACGGCTAAATATTTTAAATTTCGTAATTTTAATCAATATTTTTTGTCATGAACTATTTTTGGGTTTTAAAAAAAATATTTCTCCTCTATTGATTCATTTCCCCTTTAATGTAATAAAAAAATCAAACAGATTCGTCGCTAAAGAAGTCTCACTTCAAAAATACTAGATTAATTACCTACTTTAAACGTAATCTATTGAACTAAATTAATTAATAATTAATTCCAAAATTTGAGTGTTTTTATGAAAAATAGTTGACATTTTTTAAAAGAGAAGAAAGAAGAAGCGTCTTATCTCTCTAAAATTGTAATTTAAATAAATACGACGAATAGAGAAAATAAATTTAAATCTTAGGTCTTGGTAGAAATTGTCTATGTTTATATTATATGTCAGAAGGGTCATTCTCAGGACTCAAACTTGCTTTCCGGGCATTTGGCTTAACCCTAGAGATCATAATAATACTGAAAGAAATAAAAATATAATAAAAATAGAATGAAAAATAATTCATCCACTCATTTTATTACTTAAATGAATAAATATTTTATGAAATTATTACATATATATTAAAATGAAAATGGAACATTTTTGTCATTAAAACTTTTGCAACTTATTTTCGTTATATATATACCTATATTATATTATTTTTATTATCACGAAAACTTTTATATATAAATTTCAATTAATTTGAGAAAAGAAATAAGACAAAGCATAAAAAATAACTTAAAGGATATCATTTTAATGTAATTTATTGAAATATAAAAGCATTTAAGTAAGTAGAATCCAAAATATAATTTAAATTATTTGTCTCGTAAAAAATAAATTGTCTAGATCTCTAGATAAATAAAATTTAAAAATTTAAGTACTTAAAATTAATTTTTGGGCAAGGATCATTGATTTTAATTTTTACGATTTTGAAATAGTCAAACCTTACAGAAACTATATTTTAAAATTGATAAAACTCAAAAATAGAAGGTCGAAAAAAATTCGTTCGGGTGCCAAAATGTTTGTATTTCCAGATTAACAAAGTGATAAGAGCTTTGTTTTTCAAACTTCAGAACTGCGAATTTAAAAAATCAGAAAGAAATATTTTCTAACGATTTATCGAACGGTTGTAGCTAATAAATGGGATTTAGTAGATAATTGTGCACCTTTCTAGTTCAACTGTACTCTGACATGAAATTTCCGAAATTCCACCAAGTCTTAAACAAGTTTTCAAAATTTCCTTCGATTAAAATATTTTCTAGATGGGAAGCTAATTTCTCAGATCTACACGATTGTAAAACGTGTAGTATTTGTAAAATTTTATAGTTGAAATATCCGCAATAAATTACAAAAAACATTTATAATATTACGTTTATTATTTTGATTATAAAATTGTAGGATTTTTAGGCAATACACTTCAATCGTAAAAAGCTGATCAATTAATTTTTTTTCTGTCTAGAAGAAAATCTTAAAGTATAAGCTTTTTCAAGACTCGGTACGATTTATGAAAATGGTTGGCAAATTTATGTCAGCAAAAGTTTGAACTAGATTTAGAAGTATATCTGCATAAAGATGCAGGTTATTAATACAAATTTCAGTTCATTAGTTGAAATCGTTTGATAATACCTAATGAAATAAAACTTTAAATGTACCCCTGTATACAGAAAAAAGAATTTAATCGATACTGCCAATACTTTTTGTGTTATGATTTTTTAAAATAAGGAAGTGACCGCGCCCCACCTTGTACATTGTACAAGTCTCCGAATGCTAACTACCAAGATATCTACATAAATAAGGTATTTTGTTATATTTTTAATATTTTCTTTATTTATAAAAGCCTGGATATTAAAGTAAATTAACTACCTTGTAATTAATTAGAAAGCTAGTAATAGTAGTAGTTACCTTGGTGTTCGTTTAAATACAAGCATGAGGAACCGTGTAGCTTCTTGGGTCAATTCTTTATACAGATGTTCAAAACGATATCTTACAAAAATGACGTTTTGTCGGGTTTCATTCTCATTAGCTCCAACAAAAGGTTGCACTCCTGATAAGAGTACATAAGCCAAGGTGCCGACAGACCAGATATCCGATTGCGGATATACTGGTTCGCCGACGAGACGTTCAGGCGATTGGTATTCTACCGCTGTTCGCGGGTCATCCGGAACCTGGAAAACAAAAAAAAGCAATAGTTAATATTAGGAAGTTTTTTTTAAGAATCATAGTTATCTAATGATACAGGGCGAAATGTTTTTTTTTGTATAACCATTAACAAAATAATAGAAGAGAAATTAATATAAATAATAATTATAGAGGTTTTTATATTGGAACTTGAGAATTTCATTATAGACGATGTTTCCGGCTTTATTTTAAAGAAAAATAATCTTGAAAAGTTTTTTATTTTGCCGAGAGTAGCAAAGGTGTTGAGTCATAAAGAGAAATAAAGAGGTTGTCCTCTGATTGATATAAATAAACATACACACCTATATATTTATATATACAGGGTGTTCCACAGAAATCGTCCATTAAAAGTTTTCATGGAAGGAGTTGAGAGAAAATTTTGAACTTATATTTATGTTTTGGAATATCCTCTTTTTAAATAAATTATTAACAACTTTTGGACACTTTGTGCTTTGCCGCAATCTTTATCAACTTACTTATTTTCTAAGTAACTCCCCAATTCTAGCCCTTTCGACCAAAATTTGGTTGAGTTTGGTCGAAAAGGCTAGAATTTTCATTTTATATTTTGGAATATCCTATTTTGGGTGGTTAGTTTCAGCATTTCTAGCCTTCAGGGGGTCCACAGAATATGTATACAAAATTTGGTCGAAAGGGCTAGAATTTTCATTTTTGACCCTCCCCCTTTTTTTGTCCGATATAATGTTTAAAACACATTAAAAAAAAAATATTTTATGTTCTTTTCAAAAATATATTCTCATTTTTTTCAGTTAAATTTATTCATTTTTTATACCTCTTCAAAATCTGGGAGGTCTTAATGCCCCACCCCTGTATAATATATATTTACATCAAACAGAAGATAACACCATTGATCTTTATGAAAAAACTATGTTTGAAAATGATTTCTATTCACGTTTCAGACAAAAAATTATTTTGTAGTGAATTCAATACTATGGCCGTCCTGAAAGCAGGCAGACGTACCGAGTAATTTTCTTAGATGTTGTCTATATCCAGTGAATTTTCGTCTTAATTAATACCATGCAACAAACAACAACAACAACAAAAAGACATTTACCACAGTGCCAAGTTTGGAGACCCGATACGCTCCGCCCATATCCACTAATTTAACTTGGACACTTCGTACGGAGGCCATAACCACATTATCCGGCTGCACATCCAGATGACAATATCCTCGCCAATGTAAATATTGCAACGCGTCAAGAACTTGCGTGATTACGGTCGCAACCGTTTGTTCCGAGTATTCGTGTCGACTTGAAAGGTACGTTAATACATCCGCTCCTTGAAGTTTTTCCTGGATAAAAACAGCAACAGGAGAGCTCGGTGGGCGGTAGGCAGCCAGAAGACTTGCGATCCGCTCGTGTCGAAGGGAACGAAGGGCTTCAAACTCTCGTGTTACCTTAAACATATTCAAATGGATTCATTTTAGAAGCGAGGTGTTTATTTAAGCCAGCTTAAAGAGGTTGTTTGTGAACTTATTAAAACAACTGGGAAATTTATAAGAGCTAGGAGATAATGTAGAAAGAGAGTTGGTTAATAATAAATACTAAAATGAGTGGTATAATTACGATTTATTATGAATAAAGTATCTAGAAAACCACAATGTATGCAGGTAGTGGTTTTGAGTTTAAAAAATATCATTATATCTTAATTTTTCATAAGGTGAGTGTGAATAAAAATTTAAACAAAAACACTATAATATTAATCGATAGCATTTTTGTTATTCAGGTTTATAACAGCGAAACGTCGTAATTGATGATTTAATATACAAAGTACCTGGAACACCGAGCGTTGCTCGGTAATTTTTTGCTTTAGTTCAAAGTGATATATTAATATTATTTTTAATAATTTAATCATTTAATATTCGGTGAAAAATAGCTTCACTTAATTAAATTGTCAAATTCTAATATATAATATTATTTGTAATGAATTATTAGTGGGATATAAAATTAAAAAATATTAAAAGGTAATTGAATAAAAATGTAATTATACATTTTTATCAGAGACCTGTGAATAATTATTTCAATTAACAAAAAAAAAACCATCAAAACAACTTAGAAGAAGATGAGACCGTGAGAGATCGAAATGTCAATCCAAAAACCCCATAACCCGTGAATTTCATCCAAATCATTAGAGGCCTTTTCGAGAAACCGATTATATATACAAGAATTGGTCATTTAATATAATAAGATAAGATAACACTTATTATTGTTCCTTTTTCTCTGAAAAATTGATATACATATATAATTAATCGATAGGCTAGTTTTAAAATATTATGTACTTACATATTTTGTGTTTCAAAAAATATTGAGAAATAAAAAAGCTATAATTGAAACAAGAATCAATTGCGTGACGTCAGAAGATTAGACAATTTTTTCCTATTGAAAATAGACAATGAAAATGTTCAATAGAAATTCAAAAGAGGTGGTCAACTACTAAATCCGAGGTCTTTTGGATCATTTTTATCATGCCAAAAGGGTTGTTTCACCCCTTCGGGAATCGAACCTAAATTCCAAAAATTCAGTCCAGGCACTTAGGTTTCTAAATGAATCATATCTTTTTCATTCTCTCTTGATCCAGACTTAAGACTCAGCAGACTCCAATAGCTTCAACTAGCAGTAGTCTCGCGATATATATCTTGTTTAAAAAGCGCGATCAAAACAATTTTCGTTAATATATTAATTATTCTTTAATATATTAATGAGAAAATTATAAATTTAATAGACATCGTATTTGTGACGAAATTAGCTTTAATTCAATAAAATTTTTAGTAAATTTGATTATTTGGGGGATCGGGTTAGCCGAGGTGTTAGTGTACCCGCCTGCTAATTAAGTGGACCCGGGTTCGAATCCGACTCGAGGCAACCGGCTAAAAATCTTATCCCTGCATAGAAGTCTTAATTTACTATCAGTATCATAAATTGGCTGATGGCTAGAGGGGCCGAAAAGCCCAAAAAAAGTTTATTTTTTTATTTATTTTTTATTCAGAGAGTATGCTGTAGGTTCAAAGTAAAAATTACCTCCCACATGTTCAAATCATAAATATTTTTCTATTTTTACTTTGCCATACAGGGTATGGTCAAATATTGTAATCGTGCATGAAAAAAGTTGTTTTTTTCCTTCTTTTTTTCGAAATATCTCAAAAACGGCTGAAACTATTTCGATTAAAAAATTGAGCGAAACTATGGCATTTCGCTCTACAAAAAAGCTCTAATAAGTGAACATCGAACAAATTATATTTTTCGAGATAATAATTGTTTTGTCAAAATGTCTGTTAGTCTGTCTGTTGTTAGTTAGTCTGTGCGTTACCAAATTTTGTGGACGAGCTAGCTCAAAAACTAGTGGGAATATCGAAACCAAATTTGCACACGTAGTTTTGGTCCATTGAGATTAAGAGCTGATTAGATTTTGGTGCATATCGACCCAAAATTAAGGGAGGTGGAGGGGTGGTTAAAAATTAAAAATCTAGGCCATTTGAGCAAACTCAA